>WOXC01009568.1:0-54591 GCA_011680675.1 Gymnobelideus leadbeateri | reverse complement strand
CAAATGGCAAAGGAGGCCCAAAAGGGCAATGAGGAGAAGAATGCCTTAAAAAGTCGAATTTGCCAGATGGAAAAAGAATCTCAAAAGTTCACTGAGGAGGTTCATTCCTTCAGAGTTCGACTGGAGCAAATGGAAGCTAGTGACTTTATGAGAAATCAAGATGCTGTTAAGCAGATCCAAACAAATGAAAGATTAGAAGGCAATGTGAAATATCTCATGGGAAAAACCACTGACTTGGAAAATAGATCCAGGAGAGACAATTTAAAAATTATTGGAGTACCTGAAAGCCATGATCAAAGAAAGAACCTAGAAATCACCCTTCAAGAAATTCTCAAGGAAAATTGCCCTGATGTTTTAGATCCAGAGGGCAAAATAGAGGTTGAAAGAATCCACCGATCACCTCCTGAAAAAGATCTCAAAAAGAAAACTCCCAGGAATATGATAGCCAGGTTCCAGAATCCCCAGATCAAGGAGAAAATACTACAAGCAGCCAGGAAGAAACAATTTCAATACTGTGGAAACACAATCAGAATAGCCCAGGACCTGGCAGCTTCTACACTGAGGGATCAAAGGGCATGGAATATGATATTCCAGAGGGCAAAAGAACTGGGAATGAACCCAAGGGTCACCTACCCAGCAAAACTGAGTATTTTGTTT
This sequence comes from Gymnobelideus leadbeateri, assembly GCA_011680675.1. Taxonomy (NCBI): domain Eukaryota; kingdom Metazoa; phylum Chordata; class Mammalia; order Diprotodontia; family Petauridae; genus Gymnobelideus; species Gymnobelideus leadbeateri. Next base: position 53,934 of record WOXC01009568.1, on the reverse strand, counting down.
CAGGGGGAAAATATGGTCATTCAGTGGAATAGAGGACTTTCAAGCATTCTTGAGGAAAAAACCAGAATTGAATAGAAAATTTGACACCCAGACACAAGAAGGAAGAGATGCCTGAGAAGGTAATCAGGGAAAAGAAATCAAAAGGAATTTATCAAAGTTGAACTATTTACATTCCTATATGGAAAAGCAATAACTGTGACTGATGATATCTTTCTCACTATGAAAATAATGGAAGAAGGGTGAGTGGTCATATGAATACATAGGTGAATGTGTGTGTATATGCTTACAGTTATATATGGATAGAGGGCATAGGTTGAATCTGTTGGGAAGGGAGAATACTCAAAGGATGAAATTATGAGGTGAGAGAGGAAAGTGGCAAGAGGAGATGGGGAGAGACAGGGTAGGGTAAACTATCTCATGTAGAAGAAGCAAGGGGAAGTGGTTGCAAGGGAGGGGGAGATTAGGAAGGCAAAAAAAGCAAAACCACATTCTCATTGAATTTGGTTCAGGGAGAAAATGACATACATACTAAATGGGATATCTCAACCTGCAGCAGAATAGGGGGAAGGGGGATGAGAGGAGGGATGATGGATGGGAGGGCATCTTTGGGGGGAGGGGAGGTTGGAAGTACCCAGTATAGAAGAGGGGCAGGATCATGTAGGGAATGGACCAGGTGGGGGGTGGGATGAGTGGGAGGAATTATAAGCAGCCTTGTACAATATATCTACTATGATAATGTTTTGCATTGCTAGACATGTACAACATATACTGAATTACTTATCTCCCAAGAGGGAATGGGTGACAAGGGAGGAAGGAAATGGATCTGAAATTCGAGGTCTTAACATTAAATGTTTCAAATATATATAAATACTATTATTAATACTCTTTTGCTTGTAAGGGGGAGATAAGATGTGCAGGCATTGGGACACAAAGATTCACCTTCCTCTAATGGAAAAGTTGAAGGGGGTATGGGAGAAGGTATGGGAGAGAGCAGATTGGAGGAAGTGATATCTTGTGGGACTGCTATTCTGGGAGGTTGGGTAGGGGAATAACGGGGGGAAAACGATTGTAACTCAAAATCTGGCCGAAATGAATGATGTAAAACAGAAGTTAATAAAGCATTTGTTTAAAAAAAAGAATTTAGATGCTATACCATTTGTCGCATATATTAGCATTGATATTGCTTCATTGTCTATTCCCTGCTTATCTCTTTTATTAGATTTATTTTGACTTTTGCTTTGTGAGATTGTGATTGTTATTCCTGCTTTTTTTATACTTAGTTGAAGCATAATAGATTTTGCATCAGTCCCTTATTTTTATTCTGTGTGTGTCTATCAGTTGCAAATGTATTTCTTATAAATAACATATTGTTGAATTCTGGTTTCTAATCCCATTCAACTGTCTAGTTCCATTTTATGGGTGAGTTCAGTCTAGTCACATTAACCGTTATGATTACTATGTATTTCCCAACACTGTTTTTATTTGTGTGTTTATCTTACTCTTTTTTTATCATCTCTTCTGAAAAAAAAAAAAAACTAAATGCTTCTTATCATGCCTCCTATAATTTGATCTCCATTCTATCACCCCCAGCCTTTCACATATTTTCCCCTCCTAATTCTGTTTTGTAAAATAGATTTCTATAGCCAATTGAATGTGTGTGTTACTCTCTCTTTGAATCAGTTGCAATGAGAGTGAAGTTTAAGCCTTGCCCACTCCCTGTTTTCCCTTCCATTCTAAAAACTCTTCCTTGCATGGCCCTTTTATGTGGGATAATTTTCCTCATTTTACCTCTCCCTTCCCACCTTCTGCAAAGCATCTCTTCCTCATCCTTATTTTTTTTTTGAGATTATTCCATCTAAATCAACTCTCATTCATATCTTCTGTTTAGGTATATTCCTAACTATATTAATAATGATAAACTTCTTAAGAGTTACAAGTAGCATCTTCCCATATAGAATATAAGCTTTTAACAATGTTAAATCCCTTATGATTTTTCTTTTGTGTTTATGTTTTTATGCTTCTCTTGAATTTTGTATTTGAACATCAAATTTTCTATTCAGCTCTGGTATTTTCATCAGGAATACTTGGAAGTCCTCTATTTCATTACATACCAATTTCTTCCCAAAGGATTACACAAAGTTTTGCTGGGTAGGTAATTCTAGCTCCTTTGACCTCAAGATCGTCATTCCAGGAACTCCATTGTTTTAATGTGAAAGCCGCTAAATAGTGTGTGATCCTGATAATGGCTCCACAATATTTGAATTGACCTGGGAGTTCTGGAATTTGAGTATAATATTCATGGGAGTTTTCATTTGGGGATAACTTTCAGGAGGTGATGAGTGGATTCTTTATATTTCTATGTTTCCCTGTGTTCTAAAATATCAAGGAAGTTTTCTTTGATAACTTCTCAAAATATGATTTGTAGTCTCTTTCTTTGATTGTGCTTTTCAGGTAGCCCAATAATTCTTAAATCATTTCTTCTGGGTCTATTTTCCAGGTCAGTTGTTTTTTCTGATGAGATATTTCACATTTTTTCCTACTTTTTCATTCTTTTGACTTTGTTTTTTTTTTTGTCTTGATGTCTCATGAAGTCATTAGTTTCCACTTGCCCAATTCTACTTTTTAAAGAATTTTTTTTATAGTAAGCTTTTGTGCCTCTTTTTCCATTTTGTCAATTCTGCTTTTTAAGGAATTCTTTTCTTCCTTGACTTTTTCTGTCTCTTTTAACATTTAGCCAATTTTATTTTTAAGGTGTTATTTTCTTCAGTATTTTTGTGCCTCTTTTAACAAAATGTTAACTCTCTTTCCATAATTGTCTTGAATCACTCTAATTTCTTTTCTCAATTTTCCCTCTACCTCTCTAATTTGATTTTTAAAATGCTTTTTAAAAGATCTTCCAGGAATTCTTGTTGGGCTTGTATTCAATTCACTTTTTTTCTTCAAGGCTTTGCTTGTAACTGCTTTGACACCATTGTCTTCTTCTGCCTTTGTGTCTTTATCTTCTCTGTCATCATAGTAACTTTTTAATGGTCAGCTTCTTTTGCTGTTTTTTTTTTTTGCTTCTTTCCCCCAACTATTTCTTGACTTTTAACTTTAAGTTAAAGTTGGACTCTACTCCCAAGATAGAGAGGGTACTATTCAAGTTTTAGATTTTTTATGCTATTGGCATATACCCATCAGAAACCATCAGACCCATCAAAAATACTTCAAAATCATCCTATACAGTAAGCCTTTTGGGAAATGGGAATCCATTAAAATTTGATTTGTGTTTTTTACCTGCTTTGTCTTTGCTGTGGTCATTCATATGTGGAATGGATGCACCAGCAGACCTGGTCCAAGCTCCATGCACATTTATGATAATTGCATTTGGTAAGATAAGGAGACACAGTGAATGATGGTACAGCAAGTTGAGGACTATAGACATCGTATGAGAGTACAAAGTTAGTGGTGATGGTAATGTGTCTTGGTAAAAGGAAAGAAGCTTTAAAAAGTATATAATAGACTTTGGATGCAAAGACTACTTTTCTCCTTTTTATGCTCACATTTTGACAGTTGAATATAATATAACATAATACTATACTTGAAACACTTAGTAAATCCTTGCTTAATTGAATTAAGAATTGAACAACAAAGTAGTCTCTGAGGAGAGAAGAATAGGGAGAGGAATACTTATTTATACAATGCCTACTATGTGTCTGGCACTATGCTAAGCATTTTAAAAAATATTGTCTCATCCCCAAAGTAACTCTGCAAGATAGGTGCCATTCTCTGTGAGGAAAAAATGTTAAGTGACTTGCCCAGAGTTACACAACTAATAGTGTCTGAAGCTGGATCTGAACTCAGGTTTCATGATGCCATATCCAGCACTCTGTCTATGGTGCCCCATAGTGCCTTCCTCTATAGTGCATGACAATGATTCATATGGAATTCAATCAATGAGAAAGTATTTACTAAATCCTACTCTATGATGATAATAGCTGCCATTTATATAGTGCTTAATATATGCCAGACACTATGTTGAGTACTTTTATGTTTATTATCTCATTTCATCCTCATAACAGTTCTGAAATGTAGGTGCTAGCATTATCCCCATTTTACAAATGAGGAAATTGAGGCAAACAGAAGCTGAGTAGCCTGCCCAGGATTACATAGTTAGTAAGTGTCTGAGCTAGATTTGAACTCAGGTCTTCCTGACTCTAGGCCAAACACTCTATCCACTGCACCACCTAGTTGCACATAGTAAGCATGTTGTATTGTTAATGTATTTTTGCTTAATGGGAAGATCTTTACCATCCATTAATAGGCCCATATGACTTGCTTGAGTCACATGGAAGCCTGAGTTACATGAGTCTGCAGTGGGAGGAGCTTACCGAGCAGGTGGAGTAGGAAGGGTGGAGCAGAGCTGAGAGGAAGTTGGTCAGAGCTGAGGGTGAGAGCAGTTAGGGCTGAGGGAGAGGAAGCAGGCAGCAATATATGAGTGCTTGTTTGTGGGAAGGCCCTAGCAAGGGGAAGGCTTGGGTATGGCAGTGCCCCCTGCATTGTTATTGAGTATAGATTTCTTCGTTGTTATGATGGATTTGGCTTAGGATTTGACTTTCTGGTGTTTGAATGAATGTTTTGGTTCTGTCTTCCATGTGGAGTCTGTTATATTTTGCAATTCAGAATTATGCTGGCATATTCATAACCACCGTAGGCACTGTGAATATCACATTGATGCTACACATGTGAGGTGTTGGTGCTACACATGTGACATGTTTATAAAGTGACTATTGACCAACTGTTAGGCATTGTGCTGGAAGGTAGGGTATAAAGACAAAAACAAGTAGTTTTCTAAGTTCTGCAGCCAGACTGTCCTCCCACCCCTTATGAGAGGTTCAGTCTCAAGTGACTCCTGACTGTAGCCATTTATGTATACATCCTAGTGTAGCAATTTTTCCCTCCCATCTCCTCTACTCTTTACTCTTTTTTCTCTTCTCATTATATCTCCACTTCTCATTTTTTCCTTTTCCCTGGTGATTTGAACATAGACACCTTTTTCATGTCTTTTTTAAAAAATTAACTCATCATCTGTGACAGGAGAGTTCTAAATTCCTACAATTAGTCCAATGTAGCAGGTTATGTGCAAGAGTAAGGTTGCCTATTTTGGCTCATTCATTCATTCAGCAAATATTTACTAATCTACTATGTACAATTTGATATCAAACAAGCAACCCACAGGCTACATGCAACCTGAACCAGATTGAAATGTAATTGGGAAATATTCAACCAACTAAAATATAAAAAATATAGCTAATATTAATATATGTTTTTCTAAGTCAATATGTAACCCACAGGGATCCTTATGTGCAGTTTAGTGGTCCCTGCTTCTTTTTGATTTTGACACCACTGATATATAGAGTGCTGTGGTAGGAGGGATTAAATATATCAAATCATGATTTCAGTCCTTACACAATGTACAGTATATCAGGCATAGGACACATTCACATGTGATTATAATACAAAACACATATGAGACGGATTCAATATGTTTAGATGAATGTACTGTAAAAAGAGGAGAGACAAGAGGCTACAGTAAAGGGGTGATAAACAGTGAGAAAAGGAGAAAGGAGAGAACAAGTGAAAGCCCCTGGATATTTCTTCTGTCTCTGTGGAAAGCTGATGATCAAAGAAGATTGATTGTCCCAGGGGCCAGAGGTCTCAGGTTATCAGGAACTTGTGCTCTCTTTGTTCATATAGTCTATGCTCCAAGGAGTGGAAACCATCCCCAGGAGGTCCCCTTCTTCAATGTAAAATATACACTGATCTCAATAGAATCTGACTGTAGTGTTCAGATTCTTATCTCAGAGAATGCAGGGATGTGACTGAATTTGGTAAGTCTGGTACATGATAAGGACTGATGAAATGAACCAGAGACACTGATTGTCATTGTAGGACTTGTGAAAGGAAAAACCGTGGGACTTGGTTGAAATGAGATACAAAAACAGTCAGATAAAAGGAAGAGTGAGGGACAAAGGCAGGACACTCAGGGTCAAAAGGAGGTTTGATATCTAATGGAAAAAAGGAATCCTATAAGGTGAATGGTTATTGTCTCTACTCCTTACACCTTAATAATCACAAAGTCCAAAGTGACTGAAAGCAAAGAAGGCATGATATTGATCATATTTGTCTGGCTGAGTTGTCTAAAACCCTATCTTTTGCTGTGGAGCGAAGAGGTCACTGAGGAATGGAAACAGAGAAGGACAGTAGAATTGTTGGCCTGATGAATGAGTTGAGAATCAGTTGTTCCCCGTGCTTCTTGTCAGGAACCTGGGAGACACAAAAATGGTGGCTCAGTAAGAGTGCAGAATTTTGCCTTTCCTCTCAGGTCTATGAGACTCTGCCTGTTCAATTAACTTACCTGCTGGCCCATTGTTACCCCTTCCTTCCTCTGGAGATGACATAGTTTCAGGCACCTAAGTCTGTAAATGGTGAAGGTTATTTCACTGAATTCTCCAAAACTAGATAAGAAAGATTCTTATTTGAACTTTGTATCTGGGCTCTGGCACTTAGCAGGGTTATCAAGACATAGGAGGGTTTTTTTTTTTTACAAATACATATCATATATTGTATTATGTTGCACCAGTGTATAGTCTTCTCTTAATATAAAAGAAAAAAAAAGCTATACCCTTAAGACCAATGGAAAAGCCATCAAATCGATTCCCTTTTAGTAGGGGAGAACAATTCCCAATATGGCCCTTAAATCACTATGTGATTGTCGTTGTTTTGATTCTTATCCTATATTCAATAGTTTATATAGACGATGCTAGGACAATGTGCTTACCACCTATTTATTGAACTTTGATTTCAATGTTTGGCAAACTATTGCTCGGGTGTATACAATTACTGCCTTAAATGTTGGGATGTAAACTCAGCTTCTTTATGCCCACTCAAACATTCTCACTTTAGTAGGAGACAGAATGATTCTTTTTCTACATGATTTTTATTTCTTCTGCTACATTACTTTATTTAAAGAGCTCTTCATTCTATGCAGATTGAAGGTTCTGGGAATTGATATCGTGTCATCCAAAAACATTCTTAAAATTGTTTCAATCAGTACTATATTTTTGAGTTTGGGGGAAATAGTTTTGCCTTTAATCATGTTCTGGTTTCAGTACACTTCACTGAAAGTTCATGGATTTGGTGTTATATTTGTAGTAGAGGAATTTATTATTTTTTAGGTTAGACAGGTAATGTGGCATAATGGCTAGAGAACTAGCCTTGGAGGCATGAAGACCTGTGTTCAGTTCCTGCCTCTGAGATATACTGGACATGTGATACAGGGCAAATCATTTAACTTCTCAGTACTCAAAACAACTTTGTAAGAAAGTTGCAGAGCATATGCACCAAATGGCATAGCATCCAGATTTTTTTTTTTTTGAAGGGCAATTGGGATTAAGTAACTTGCCCAAGGTCACATGGCTAGGTTTTTGTTTGCATGTGCATTGTATCTGAGGCCGCATCTGAACTCAGGTCCTTCTGACTCCAGGGCCGGCACTCTACTCACTGCGCCACCTAGCCGCCCCATCATCCAGATTTTTTAAAAACCTAAACAAGTTAAAAGAGGAAATATTAAAACTATATTAATGGATCAAAACTGGTGGGATGCAGTCAAAGAAGTTCTTAGAGGAAAATTTATATCTCTAAATGTTTAAATCAATATAACAGAGAAAGAGTAGATCAATGAATTATGTATGCTACTAAAAATAACTAGAAAAAGAGTAAATTAAAAATCCCCAATTAAACACTAAATTAAAAAAACAGAAAATCAAAGGAGATCTCAATAAAACTGAAAGTAAGAAATTCATTTTACTAATAAATAAAACTAGGAGCTGATTTTATTTTTTTATTTATTTATTTTTTTAAAGCAATTGGGGTTAAGTAACTTGCTCAAGGTTACACGGCTAGTCATTATTTATGCGTGGGTGCTCATTTTCTGAGTCCGGATCTGATCTCGGGTCATCCAAACTCCGAGGCCGGCGCTCTTACTCACTGTGCCTCCTAGCCGCCCCTTTAGGGCAATTGGGGTTAAGTAACTTGCCCAAGGTCACACGGCTAGGTTTTTGTTTGTGTGGATTAAGTGTTGGAGGCCGGCTCCTAACTCAGGTCCTTCTGATTCCAGGGCCGGTGCTCTATTCACTGCGCCACCTAGCCGCCCCTAGGAGCTTATTTTATGATAAAATAGACAAACTGTTGTTTAATTTGATTTTGAAAAAAAGAGAGAAGAAAACCAAATTACCTATATCAAAAATGAAATAGATTATTGTACCAATCATGAAGAGGAAATTAAAGCATTTATTAGGAGGTGTTTTGCCCAATTACATGACAAATCTGACAGTCTAAGCAAAACGGGTGAAATATTTACAAAAACATAAATTGTCCAGATTGGGAGAGGAAATTGAGTACTTAAATGACCACATCTTAGAAAAAACAAAGATATTGAATAAGCTATCAATGAATTCCCTAAATAAATGCCTAAGGCCAGATGAATGTATTACATGTGAATTCTATCAAACATTTAAAGAACAATTAATTTCAATGCTATATAAAAGCTACTTGAAAAAGATAGACAAAGAAAGAGTCTTACCAAATTTCTTTTACAACACAAATATGGTGCTGATCCCTAAAGCAGGAAGAGCAAAAAACAGAGAGAAAACCATAGACCAACTTCTTTACTGAATATTTAAATAAAAAATATTTAAGTTAAATACTAGCAATGAAATTATGGCAATATATCACAAAGATCACACACTATAGCCAGGTTATAATTATATCAGAAAAGTAGGACTACTTCGATATTAGGGAAACTATGAGCATAGTTGACCATATAAATAAGAAAGCCAACAGAACTCATATGATGATCTCAATAGCTGAAGAAAAAGCTTTGGCACAATAGAGTACCCATTTTTATTAAAAAAAAAAACACTAGCAAGCATAGGAATAAATGGAGTTTTCTTTAAAAAGATAAGAAGTATCTATCTAAAACCATCAGCAAACATTATCTATAATGGGGACAAGCTAGACTCTTTCATAATAAGGTCAATGATGAAGCAAAGATGCAAATTTTCACCACTGATATTTAATATTGTAGAAATTGTACATATAGCAATTAGAGAAGAAAAAAATTGAAGAAATTTTAAAAAGGCCATAAGGAAATAAAACTATCACTATTTGCAGATGATATGATGGTATATTTAGAGAATCCCAAAAAATCAACTAAAGAATAATTAATAATTTTAGCAAAGTTAGAAACCCACATGAAGCATCAGCATTTCTATTTAGTATGAACAAAATCCAACAGTAAGAACTAGAAAGAGAAATTCTATTGAAAATAACAGCACACAATACAAGAAAACTTAGGAATTTATGTGAACAAAATTACAAAACACTTTTCACACAAATAATGTCAGATCTAAACAATTGGAAAAATTTCAATTGCCCATTGGTAGACTGAGCCAATATAATAAAATTTCTACCTAAATTAATATATTCATTCAGTTCCATGCCACTCAAACTACCAAAAATATTTTATTAAGCTAGAAAAAATAACAAAATTCATCTGAAAGAACAAAGATAAAAAATATGAAAGAGTTAATGAAAAATGTGAAGGAAGGTAGTCTAGCAGTACTATTCTTCAAACTGTATATTAAAATAGTAATCATCGAAACAATCTAGTTCTGGCTAAGAAATAGAGTGGTGGATCAGTGGAATAGATTAGGTACACAATACATTGTAGTAAATGATCATATTAACCTAATGTTTGATAAACTCAAAGATTCAAGCTTTTGGGACAAGAACTCACCATTAAAAAAAAACTGCTGAGAAAACTATCGGTTTGGCAGAAACTAAGTGTAGACCATCTCACTCCATATACCAAGATAAGGTCAAAATGGTTATATTCAGATTTAGGCCGAGACAATGGGAAGATAAGGGGATAATGGAATGATTTAACTGTCAGATCTATGGATAAGGGAAGAAATCATCACTAAATTAGAGATAGTGTCATAAGATGTAAAATGGATGATTTTTATTACTTTAAATTACAAAGGTTTTGTACAAAGAAAATCAATTCAACCAAGGAATTGTTGGAAGGAAAGTAGAAAGTTGGGGGAATTTTTTTTACAAACGTCTCCGGTAAAGCCTTCATTTCTTAAATAAATAGAGCACTGAGACACATTTATAAAAATAAAAGTCATTCCCAAACTACCAAATGCTTAAAGTATATGAGCAGACACTTTCCAGATGCAGAAATAAAAAGCATCTGTAGTCATATGAAAAATTCTCTAAATCAACACTGAATAGAAAAAATGAAAATTAAAACAACTTTGAGGTGTCACTCCATACCTATTAGATTGGCTAATATGACAGAAAAAGAAAATTATAAGTGTTGGAGGGGATGTGGGAAAATTGGGACATTAATATACTGTTGGTGGAGTTGTAAATTGATTCAACCATTCTGGAGAGCAATTTGGAACTGTGCCCAAGTGGCTATAAAACTCTGCATACCTTTTGACCCAGCAATACCACTACTAAGTCAATATCCCAAAGAGATTAAAATAACAGGTGGGGAGAACTTATTTATATAGCTCTTTTGTGGCGGAAAAGAATTGGAAATTGAGGAAATGTCCATTAATTGAGGAATAGCTGAACAAGTTGCGGTACATGATTGTAATGGAATATTATTATGCTATAAGAAATGATGAGCAGGATGTTTTCAGAAAAAGTTGGATTTATGTGAGCTGATGAAGAATGAAGGGAGCAGAAGCAGAACATTGTATACCGTAACAGCAATATTATGCAATGACCAATTGTTCATGTCTTGGCTATTCTCAGCAATACAATGATCCAAGACAATTCCAAAAGCCTCTCACCTCCAGAGAAAAAACTGATAAGAGTTTAAATGCAAATAGAAGCATACTGTTTTTCACTTTATTTTTTTCATGATTTTTTTTATTTTGTTCTGTTTTCTTTTACAACATGGCTTATATGGAAATATGTTTTGCATGATTGTACACATATAACATATCAAATTGCTTACTATCTCAGGGAAGGAGGCAGTGGGGATAAAGAGCAAATGGAACTCAATTTTTTAAAATGAATGTTAAAAAGCTTTTTACATGCAATTGGGAAAAATAAAATATTATTAAAGAAAGAAAGCTGCAGAGATGCTAACTGCCATTTGGAAAGGAAGTTTCCTCAAGTGTAATTCTCCATACCAATGAAATCCCAGGTCAAGTCCTATGGACAACTTATTAATACTAGTGAACTTCTGGTGCACAATTATTGCTATGACAGTATCTTTCAAGATATTAAGGAACTTCTATTTATTTTTGTAAGCTGTACTGATGTTGCAGTTTCTACATCATCATCATTATTATTAGTTGTACAATAATAATAGGAGTAGTAGAAATCACAGCAAGAGCAGTGACAGTATTCATATCATTGAATCATATGTCTATTATCTCAAGACCACCATAACTACATCTGGAAAATCCCGTGACCAGGTTGATTTCAGGGCAATGAATTTTTAGCTACGGCTCTGTCAAATAACATCTAGGAAGTACCCACACCAGCAAGATCACAGACAATCAGAATATACCTAGCAAATCTAAGTCAGACAGCTGTCATGTGGATGTGTGAATTATTTGTCAACCTTTAATTCTAAGATGACAAAGAGAAATGAAGAAATTTAGAAATTTCAATTCTTAGAAATTTGTTGCTCAAGTGATCAAAATTTTATTAAGTGCCTATTATGTGCCAGTCACTGGGCTGTGTTTGAGATACCAAGAAAGGGAAAAACACAAGACCAAGCTCTCAGTGAGCTCACAGTGTGAGGAGGGAGGCAACATGTAAACAACTATATACAAACTACTTGCAAGATAAATTGGAGAGAATTATGAAGAGAATACATGAACATTAAGGGGATTAAAGATTACTTTCAAATAGGCAGTGGTTTGTTGGGAATAAATATCAAGGAGTTAATAACTAGGAACTAAAAATTAGAGATAGTATATAGACCATACATTCAAAAAGTATGGTAGTGATGTGGGGGAGAAAAATGCAACTATAATTGAATGGGAAAGAAGAACGTAAGGTAGTCTTTATAATGTGAGAGAAACCTGAAAATTAATGGAAAGGGTTTGATTATAAAGGAAATTCCTAGAAGAGACTAAAACAAGTCCTTGTTCATTTCAGTCATAACTTTAATGACTTTATAACTTTCATATTCCCTCTTCTCTCTTAATAGTTTACATTTGTTTTTTGATTATTTTGGTTGTACTTGTCTGGTTTTCTTTAGTTCTGCTGTGATGAAACCCTGGAGTAGCATCTTGGATTTCAGGAATAGACATATCATAACTTCATACACAGATAAGGTAAGGTTTTAAATTTGTTCATTCAATCATGCATAATAGCATTAAAAGATGGAAAGGATAAAAAATCAAGAGACCTGGATTTCAGTTGCAGTTTTGCCACTAATTTAATTATATGAACTTGTGCAAGTTATTTTTGTCCAATCACTTTGTTATAGCTATAGTTAAATTTCCTCCCAATACAACCATTTTAGGATTCAGTGCCTTAAACCAGTAGGCTGAAGCCTAGCATATATGATAAATGGCAGTTTGAGTGCCAAAGCCAGAGACAGAGCTTCAATGAAAGAGCTATTAAAAATAAAATAATTTAATCCTGTTCTTCCTACTGTCAGATTATAAACATCAGGAGTGTATCTTATCCAAAAGGAATATACCTAATTACACATATTTAGAGATATATGTTTGTCTATATGCATATGAATGTGTGGGTATGTATTTATACACAGGGACACACAGACACAATATATATTATGGAAGTAGAATTAGCATGGATTAGTAACTAATTAAATATGAGATTGAGAGAGAGTGAATAGCTAAAATAAATAACAAAATCTGCACATTGGGAGGAAGAGAATGAGCCTTGCTTTGGATAAATATTGCATGGTAAACACTAGCAAGATAACCACGCCCTATACAAGATCTCAGTAGAGAGCCAGGACACAGAGTTGTATATGGCAGACATCTGCATTTAGATAACTCAAAATTGTTTAAGTAGTTAAAAGCTCAAAGATTTAGATACTGAAGGGATTTTAGATGCAATTGTATTCAATTCTTTTTACAGGTTGAGAAGGACCAGAAATATTATAATCGCTTAATTTACTTAGTCACATGACTAGTAAGAATTTGCAATTGGATTAGAACCCAGACTGCAGTAGCTCTAAATACTAATACCCTGTCCTAATGGACCATTTTGCCATAAATACACATTGATAAATATGATATGAATAAAAACTATAAATAAATATATTTGTACATATGTGTACAATTCTATATACAATATATGTGTGCAGATAATGTGTATATGTGGGTATGGCCCCCGATGCATCACTGCTTTGTCATGGGGGAGGGGCTTTCATAGCTCAATATCAGGCAAGTTTGACCTTGGAGTACAAAAGGAAGCAAGACAGAGACTAAATGAGTTTTGTCAAGATGATTCACAGGTCATAACAAAACCTTTTTTCCAACAGCTCATAGGGTGACCCTACACATGGACATCACCAAATGGGTTAAATTGTTTGTTTGTTTTTTATTGATTTAAACTGGTATGAATGAATTTGGATTGAATTAAAATGGCTTAAATGAATTTTTACTGGTTTGAATGGGTTTAAAATGAAGCAAAATGGTTTGAACTGATTTTAGTGGTTTAAACAGGATTAAAATGAATTTAACATGTTTTAACTGGTTTGAACTATATTAAACTAATTTTTATTGTTGTAAACTGATTTGAACTATATTTTTTCTGGCTTTAACTGTATTGGTTTGAACTGGGTTTTACTGGTCCATACTAGTTTTAATATGATTTTAACCAGTTTGAACTGCTTTTTAGTGGTTTAATCTGATTTTGGCCATATGGGAATGGTTTAAACTCTAAATTGTTTTGTACTAGCTTTTACTAATTTGAATTGGTTTAAACTGCTTTGTTTTGTTTTTTTTTACTGGTTTGAACTGGTTTAAACTGTTTGGTTTTTTTTTTTTTCTGTTTTTAACCCTGATGTTAAAAACAATCTAAGGCAAAATTAAAAGGGAGGGAAGATGATGTGCAGGATATCGTGGAAACAGCAAAAATGAACTTGGACAGACTTCAAGAGATAGTGGAGGACAGAAAGACCCAGCATGCTATGGTCCATGGGGGTCACGAAAAGTGGGACACAATTGAACAACACCAACAGAATGTGGGTTTCAACATGTAAATGCAGTGTGTTAAAGTGTATATGGATGTGCACATACATGTATACATATGTGCATAAAATATGTATATGTATAGTGCATGTGGAAAAATAAATGTATGTAGATAGTGCAGTTACATTTATAGCATCTATCTCTATCTCTATTGCTATCTTTATCTATTCACATTTAATTCTTCCCCCCTCCCAAAATACAAACGCCCTTCCACTTTGCAAGCTCAATTAAGTTAGATCTTCATTGTTGACACTTTGTAAGGTTCTGGTAGGATAAAGTTCAGTAATTTGCTCCCGCTTGTGGGACCTTGATGTCCTAAACAAATTAAAAGTCTTTCTGTCCCTCAGCTAACTCCTACACCTTTCTGTGAAGGTCACACTATCTATCTATCTATCTATCTATCTATCTATCTATCTATCTGTCTGTCTGTCTCTAGTCTATATATCCATCTTTCCTTCACCTATGTATACATATACATTGTTTGTCTATATGTATATGGATGCATGTTGTACATAATTAATACATATGTATAGGTTTTAGCTCTATGATCTTCTATAATTAAATATTGCCCACCTCTTTAATTTAATTTGTTCCTTTTGAATAAAGCAGTTTCCATTTGGAAATTCATGTACCAGAGTAGGGATGGATGATGGATATCCTATTTTTTAGAGTGATTAGAAAGGAGAATAGAAGAGATAATGAACTGACTATATTACAAAAGCTCACATCAGTAAGAGGAGGCAACAAATAATGAATCCATACCTTCATTCATTCAACAAGTGCTGAGTGCTAGGGATACAAAAAAAAAAAAAAAAAACCCAAAACACAAGAAGACAAATAGCAGCAACAACAACCATTTCCTTCCCAGGAGAATCATACATTTGGGGGCGGGAGCTGAAGAAATCGTGCCAAGGTAGATAAGAAAATGTAAAATACAAAGAAAGCAGATACAAAGTAATGTTGGGGATGAGGGGGTGGACCAGGAAGAGCTTCATATAGGAGTTGGCATACGTCAGTCCTAATGGTGGCCAGATTTTAGGAAGAATATTGATAACTTGATGAGAAATCAGGGGATCATGTTATTCAATGGATGGTTTTAAGTATGTTTAACATGTTTAACCTAAAGAATGAGTGATTTAAAATATTTAAAGTGATTTCACATAGAAGAGGGAAAGGAATTATTCTGTTAGATCAAAGAGGGGAAGGGAATAGACATTTATATAACACTTACTACATTCCAGGCACTATGGTAAGCACTTTACAAATATGATCTCATTTGATCCTCACAAAGATCCTTGGAGGCAGATGCAAATATTCATTTTACAGTTGAGGAAAGTGAGGCAAAGGGAGATTTAGTGACTTGCCCAAGAGCACATAGCTGGTAAGCATTTAAGGCTGAATTTCAAATCAGGACCTTCTGATTCCAGGTCCAGTGCTTTATTTACTTTATTTATTAACTACCAAGGCATAATGAGTATAAAGTTTATGAGGTTTTTTTTGTTTTTTGTTTTTTGCTTTTTGGAGGGCAATTGGGGGTTAAGTAACTTGCCCGAGGTCACACGGCTAGGTTTTTGTTGGTGTGTGCCTTAAGTGTCTGAGGCCAGATCTGAACTCAGGTCCTTCTGACTCCAGGGCCGGCACTCTACTCACTGCGCCACCTAGCCGCCCCCAGTTTATGAGTTATTAATGAAAAAATCCCAATGGTTGCTAGAAGCCCAAAAAAGTGCAATGGGACAACTTGGATGCTATGCTGTACTTTATACCACTGTAGGTCTAGAGACTAGAAAAATAGTCAAGGATGTTATAGAAGAGATTTATCTTTGTACCCCTGTACATAGTAAGTGCTTAGAAGGACTTGTTGAATGAATTATGGAATTTATTGATATCCAGGTTCCAGTTGGATTTCATAAAAGCTAAAGTTCCAAACCTACTGCACAAGTACAGGATAGGCTCTATGTGACAACAGTTTATATTAAAAAGAACTTGGATTTTAGTAGATTCTAAACCTGGAATTAATAACTTCATATAGTATAATATAGCAACCAAAGACCTGATATATTTTTATATTGCATCACATTAATAGAAGTGTAGATTGTATAAAGAGGAATATGTTAGCCCTGCTGAACTTTCTCACCATTTCTTAGTGCTTTTGAGTATTGCGTTCAATTTGGGAAACAAATAGTAACAATTGTTAAGGGCCCTATATATACACAGCATTCTGCTAGGTGCTGGAGAAGATACAAATGACTTGGTCCCTAAGCACAAGGACTCTAGAGTCTAGTAAGTGCAAATGATGCCTGAACAATCCCATCTGACACAAATATTACATAGTAAGTACATTAGATAATTACAAAACAAAGAATTATATAAAGTTTGAGAGGGAAATTTATCAAATGGGAATAGGATGCCAGGCAAAGAAAGTTTTTGTTTTCAATTTTTAGAGAAATTTAAATTTGGGTTAATTTTCAAAATGTGAGCAGAATTTCAGCAGGTCTTGAGAGGGACAGGGGGAAGGAATTTGAGGCCAAAAGAACTCTTGGAAAAAGGCATGGAGCTAAGAGATTTTATCATGTATTCAAGGGATGGAGAGAGATGCAGTTTGGTTTGTTTGTTAGTGAGTCATATGAGATAAGACTTGGAAAAATACAGTTTTACTAGACTGTGCAGAGCTGTGAATGGTCAGTGGAGGCACTTCAATAGTTTTGAATGAGGTGTGTCATGAATACAGCTCTGTATAAGACAGATTCTTGCACTCATAAGAAAAATGGTCCATTGAACAGGAAGACAGTGGAGTCAAGAAGGCCTATAGATTTGCCATTACAGTAGAATACATTGCTGTAGATCAAGTCCTCTACCATTGTGGTGCCAATGAAATGAGAAAGGAATGACATGCCATAATTGAGTTAGAGCTAGAACAGTACTTAGAGGGAATAGAATCCAATGACCTCATTTTAAATTTGAGGAAAATTAAGCTGAAGACTTGTCCAGGGTCATACAGCTTGTAAATGTATGAGGCACAAATTGAATTCGGGTCTTCCTGACAGTAAATGAAGAAGACTTATCTTCCTGAGTTAAAATCTGGCCTCAGACACTTGCTAGCTGTATGATCCTGGGAAAGTCACTTTACTTTTTTTTTGCCTCAGTTTCATCAGTTGTAAAATGAGTTAGAGAAGGAAATGGCAAACCGCTTTAGTGGTTTAGTGCAGTTCTTTGCCAAGGATATTCCAAAATGGGGTCATAAAGAGTTACACATGATTGATGTATCATATTCTGTGCCACCTATCTTCTCCCAAAAGTGGGAGAGATGATATGGATAGGGAATTAACAGACTTGATGATTGATTGAATATAAGAGTTGAGCCAAAAATCAAAAGCCCAAGATCACAACAAGGTTACCAAATGAGAGACTAGGTGAATGTTAGTGCCACAGAGAAAGATTGAAAGGCAAGATAGGTCAGAAGGAGAATCCTTACTTACTTTGTGACAAGTGGTGTGCTAAGCTCTAGGGATATAAAGAAAGATAAACACACACCCTGGCCTTGAGGAGCTCCCAATCTAATGAAGAAGACCAGAGTTTCCTCACTAGGCAGCTCCTATATCAATTAGCTGAAAGAGAGTGACAGAGAACTATGAAAGAAGGTGAAAGCATGCCCTATACGCATCACTTGGGCAAAATGGAATATTTAGCCTCTCAAAGAGAAAATTTTAAAGCAACATCACTGCTGGATTCTGCAAGATGGGGATTTACTACTTTATCTCTCCTCTCAAAGGACCCCTCATTTATACATGCCTCTTTCTCACCATTCACACTCCTTCATCCCTAACCATGACCTACCACCCACACCTCCACTTCCCAAACTGAGTTAATCAAGTCCTCATTGTTGTAATACCGTAAAGTATAGACAGTGCTCCCCCTTTGGAACATTGATGTTGTAAGATGTTAGCCTTCAAGTAACTACTGCAGCAAACTGCCTTTTAACCTTTGATCCTTACTAATTTTATCATCTCTGTTCATTAGATGACAAGACCTATCCCGTCCCCCTCTAATTCCTTAAAAAGGCTTGCCACTGTGCCTTTGCTCAGACCATGTCTCCTCCTTGCAACGTTCTCGCCTATGTTTTCCACCAATTTAGTACTTCTTTGGAAACAATTTGTGCAAAGCTCACTTTATAAATCCTCTTCTACTTAAATGTACTTTAAATCTAGAGGCTTTACTCTAATTTGTTTCCATATAGTGTTAGAGTTGAAAAAAATTAGAGTTCAGTGAGTTCTTCCCAATCATTTTATAACAGGAGAAAATGTGACATATAATGCTTAAAGGACTTTCCCTAGGTCACAAAACTAATCAGTGACAAGATCGGGCCTAGAATCTGGGCCTCTTGACTGTTAGCCACTTATTCTTTACATATTACTGTGTGTGTGTATTTCTGTATGTGTATGTGTATGTGTGAGATAGAGACAGAGACAGAGACAGAGACAGAGAGAGAGACAGAGACAGAGAGACAGAGACAGAGAGAGACAGAGACAGAGAGAGCATTTCCCTTTTATGCTATTTTCCACAACAAAATAGATCGGCTCCTCTATTTTTTAACATTCTTCCCAGTGTCTACAACAGGGCTCAATTTACATTTATTGTGCCTGCAAATATTTTGACTCAATGATAAAGCAGTTAAATTCCCAAGATTATAACTACATTTACTGGATATAGAGAGTAGCACAGTAGAAAAGAACTGAGTGTCAAGGTAGTTGATTCTGACCCATCTCTCCTACTTCCTCAGTTGCCCCATTGACTGTATCGCCTTCTCTGATCTGGAAGATTGTAACCATGGGGAAGGAGAGGAAATAGCCGCTGTTGACTCATAGCTATCAAAGGGCACCACATCCTTGAAGAATTATTTCTGAAAGATACAGGGGAAGGAGAGGATCAGGAAAGACACAGATGGAGATACTTCCCTTGTCAGATTCTCTTGAATAGTAAAAGTACACAGAAGATTTTTAACATTTTTCTTTTGTTTCTCCAGGACTTCAGAAGGAGATGATGAATTATCACTCTGGATGAAAGATACTTCAGAAATGACCATGGTCTTTGGTAGCCCCCATAAAGATGTCCTCTTTGAATGACACAGAGTTCCATCCTTCCTTCTTCCTGCTTCTGGGAATCCCAGGGCTGGAAGGTGCACACATCTGGCTTGGCTTCCCCTTCTGTGCCTTATACCTGGTTGCACTCATGGGAAATATCACCATCCTGTATGCAATTCAGACTGAACGAAGCCTCCACCAGCCCATGTTCTACTTCCTGGCCATGTTGTCAGGAATTGACTTGAGTTTGTCTACAGCTACCATCCCCAAGATGCTGGGCATCTTCTGGTTTCACTTGAGGGCTATCGACTTTGGAGCCTGTGTCACCCAAGTGTTCTTCATCCATTTTTTCACAGTTATGGAGAGCATTGTCCTCTTGGCCATGGCTTTTGACCGCTATGTTGCCATTTGCAACCCCCTCCGCTACAGCATGATCCTTACTCACAAAACCATTGGTTTCATTGCTCTGGTGGTTTTCCTAAGGAGCTTTTGTATGATAGCTCCTAGTATATTTCTCTTGCTTCGACTCCCCTACTGTGGGCACAGAGTCATCCCCCATACCTACTGTGAGCACATGGGTGTGGCTCGACTGGCCTGTGCCAGCATCAGAGTCAATATCATTTTTGGCCTGGGAAATATTTCCATATTATTTTTGGATGTGATTCTTATCATCATCTCCTATGCCAGGATACTGCAAGCTGTCTTTCGCCTCCCCTCTCGGGATGCTCGACTCAAAGCTCTCAATACTTGCAGCTCCCACATCTGTGTCATCTTGGCCTTCTTCATGCCAGCCTTCTTCTCCTTCCTCACTCATCGTTTTGGTCACAACATCCCCCATTACATCCACATCCTCCTGGCCAATCTGTATGTAGTTGTGCCACCTGCCCTCAACCCTGTCATCTATGGGGTCAGGACCAAGCAGATCCGGGAAAGAGTTTTGAAGATTTTTCATAAAAAAGAATGACATGACAGGGATAAGGAACTCTTGGAGACTTTTTCTCATTCTGCCACAGAAAATAAGCCCACTTGAAAACTCAAAGAGGTGATGTGGCATATTGAATAGAGACCTGACCTTAGAAATGGGAAGGCTTGGCTTCACACGTGCCTTCTTATCTTTAATTTTTCCCTATGTACTAGCTCATCCTCTCTTGTCTACAAACATATCCATTTCTACTATCTTTAAATCATTATATCTCCCCCCAAGATACTCCTCTCTTATTCCCAACTTCCTTATTATTATGGAGAATACTATGAGCTTTCTAGTTGCCCAGACTCACAAGTAATGTTTTCCTCACTTATTTGCCCCCCACAGTGATATGATCTTCACAACATCTTCCCTATATGTCTTTTCTCCACCTACGTGGCCAACATCCTAGTTCAGGCTCTGTCAACCTCATGCCTTAATAATAGCAATAGCCCTCTGATCGGTCTCCCTTACTCATATGTGTCCCCATTTAAATCCATCCTTCACTGAGCTCCCTACTCATTTTTTTGAAAGTACAGATAGGTAGTATGTATAGATTCAGAATCAACTGACCCGCATTAGAATTTTGACTATAGTTCTTTTTAATCTGTGTGATCTGGGTTTTTGTTTCTTCATATATAAAATGTAGGGTTGTACAGTACCATTTTGGTGGACATGTCCTCATGGTGGTAATGGGCAACACCAGTGAGAAAAATTTGATATTTCTCTTTGAGTACTATTAAGAAAGGAGGATTATAGTGAATTGTATTAATATTATAGTGATGAGGAATCAATGATCTTGATTTTGATAATTATGTCTTTTGCCTTATGAATTTTTACCTCTAAGACTCATGAATAGGATAATGATTTGATGAGGAGTTTTGTAGGACTATGTGGATAGGGTGCTATAATTCATCTAAATGGGGACAGATAACCTTGATTATGGTTTTCTGAGGATTAAAAAAAACTGTCATTAGACTAAAATGCTGGGATTCAGAAAGAGGAAAGAGACAATTGAGTGAAGAGAATGGCATAAAAGGGGTCCTTGATTGGGAAAAGGTGGTCATCAGTGATCACTCTCCTAGGACTCAGGATGGTACCACATGCTAATAAGGTGACCTATGCTTAGAAGTTTTCAAGCACAGGATAAATGATTTTCTGTTGATAGATGTCGTAGATGACTTTCATCTTTTGGTTGGCAATGACCTTAGTGTCTTCTGAGTCCCTTTAGAACTCTTAGGATGTAGAAGTTTCTAGTACATAGGGTTCTCTTGCTTAGGATATGATAGGCATGTCCCTTTGGAAAGAAAACATCACAGTGTTTTCTTAAGTCAAAACAAGAGATGAAATCCCCTAAACTATCTAATTGTCATCCTCTGTCACCTTGACTCTATTACTTCCCCTCCACCAGTCATAGTGTTAATCATAGAGTTCCTAGGGTCAAAGAAATATACCCAGACAAGTGGTAGGGGTTGAGCGTGGGGGAGAAGAGTCCCATGTGTGAATACTGGCAGTAATAACATTTCTGTGCCTGGAGACAACTATTCTCCCATCCCCCTATTGCAGTCTACAGAGAGACCCAATGAAGTTCCCCAAGGAGTTTCAGTTTTAGAAAAAAAACATTCTCTCTCTTCAAAACAAAGGAAGTTTGAACCTCACATGCTGGATGAAAGCAGCCAAGTTCTGTCCTTGAAGCAGATATTGAGGTAGGCAAATCTGCTCCAAAAGAAAGGATAGTAGAGTGGGGGGAATGAGGAGAAAGACAGAGTCTGTATCTAGATCCAGGGTAGGAAATATGGGTCATAGAAGTTTTAGGAAGAATGACTGAGGGAATATCTTCTACTGAAGAGGTATTTAAGAGCAAATATTTTGTTTGCATTAAGCTAATTTGTCTCTATGTTGTGTGCCCTCCATCCTCCAGTAAAATGCAAGGTCCTTTGGGGATTCGTCAGTGCCTGTCAAAGTACTTCAAATACCTTAGGCACTTAAAATGTTTGTTATCAAATAATTAGCAAACATAGCATATAGGCAATGATGGCCAAAAGGAAAGGATGAAAGGAACTATGAATGAAAGGCAAGAAAGTGTATCCCTATGAGAGTTACAACCTCTCCCTCACTATTACCTTATTCTTACATTCCAACAATATATTCTGGTAGGTGTGAGTTTATAATCCCTAGTAATCTCCATGGAATCTTCAATCCCATCTAGTTGTCATTTCATCTGTTCCCTCTCTTTCATCTCTAATAAAAATATTTTATGCCCATTGATTCTACTTCTCCTTATCCAGCATCATCCTCAATTTTGTTATCCTCTGGCTTCTACTTCCATCTATCCCTTTACCATTATCCTATTAAAATTGTTCCCTTAAGATCTCTAATGACTCCTAATCAACAAACAGTGGACTTTTCTTAGTTTTCATCCTTCTTGCATTCTGGACCACTTAACATTACAGGCAATAATCTATAATTCTCCCACTATATATCATCATTTTACTTTCCAACCTTTTGATGCAGATATTCCCTGATGATATGTCTGATAAACAATTAAATTTCTTTTTCTCTTCCTTCGAAATTTCATTCACTTCTACAACTTCAATCATTGATTTTTTTCATATTAAGTCCTAAATCTGTAATTTCACATCTTTATCTCTCTTGAGAGTTCCTGGTCTGCATATCAAATTGCCTGTAGGAATCTTCCCCTTAATTTCACAGTAGTATGTCAAATTCCACACGGGAGGCACTGGCTCTGGAGTCAGAGGACATGGGCTCATATCCTCCATCTTTCACTTACTATCTGTGTGGCTTTGGGTAAGCCACACCCCACTGGGTCTCAGTTTTCTCATCTGTGAGATAAGAGTGTTGCATTAGATAAACTCTAAAGCCCCTTACAGCTCTAGACCTAGGATCCCTTATTGCTCTAGAATATAATATATTATTCACCATACCAAGTTTAACCTCTTTTTACTTAGGCCTGATCTTATTTATTATTTCTCATTTTTTTCTGTTTATGGTAACCCTAGTCCTTTTATCTCAAATATTAGAAACCTTCATATTATATTCAATTTTTCTCTCTATTACCTTACATATCCAAACATTTACCAATATCTGACAATTCTACCCCTGTAACATCTCTGATATATGTTCCTTCTTCCCTCCTCTGCCATCACCCTAGTATAGACTTAGATTACCCTCTAACTGAACTATTGCATTTGTGATATACCAAATCTTCATCATTTCCCTTTTATCTCTAAGCTATGATATTTCTTCTGCATCAGTACTGGTTATATCACTCTTTAAATCTGAGGTCATTAGTGTCTTCCTAATGACTACAGGGAAAAAAGAGGTTCAAAATCCTTTTTATGGAATTAAGGTTTCTCATCATCTTACATTACCCTATTTGCCCTTCCTATCTCATATCACTTCCCTCCATGCACTCTACATTCCTGACACATGAACTACTTTGTCCCTCTACCAACTCACCCAACATGCCTGTGCTGTTCCTGCTCAGCATCTTTGTCCATGTTATTCCTGTTCCTAGAATACCCTTCCTCCATCTTATCATGTGTTAAAATTTCAACCTTTCTTTTTTAAATTTTTTTTCCCCAACCTTTCTTTAAAACACAACTAAAATGCCATCTCACTCAGAAACCTTCCTGGTTGTTCATTGATAATAGTTTTCCATTTTAGATGAAACATAACCATTTATTTTGAAATTCTCTAAAGTACTTGCTCCTTAATGTATATAATATGCATTTTCCTCCAATGTCAGAAGAAAATAATATGTGTAGAGTGCTTTGGAAACTTTAAAGCACTATAGAAATGTTAGGAACTTATTGTCATTACTACTCCAACTGCCTATTGATCCTCTTCAACTGAATATACCATAAACATCTTAAACTTAATGTGTCCAAAACTGAATTTTCTCCAAAATCTTCCCTTCCCCTTTCCAAACTTCCCTGTTATTTGTCAAGGACACCACACTGACAGTCACCCAGGTTCATAACCTAGGCATCATCCTCAATTCCTCTCTCTCTCTCTCTCTCTCTCTCTCTCTCTCTCTCTCTCTCTCTCTCTCTCTCTCTTACACACACACACACACACACACACACACACACACACACACACACACACACACCCTCTGCCATTTCCAATCCATTGCTAAATCTTGTCAATTTTATCTTTTTAACATCTCTCATATATATGTCCTCTTCTCTCCTCTGACACTGTCACCACCTTGGTTCAGGATCTGATTAATTCATGCCTGGTCTATCACATTGGCCTTCTGTTTGGTCTCCCTGCCTTAAGTTTCTCCTTACTCTGGTCATCATTCACTCGGCTGTCAAACTGTCTTCTTACAGCACAGATCTAATCATGTCACCCCTCCCCCCATTCAATAAACTCCAGTGACTCCCTATCCCCACCAGGATAAGATAAAAAATCCTCTATTTTATATTCAAAGCCCTTCAAAACCTGCCTCCCTCCTGCTTTTCAGTCTTCTTATAGCTTACTACTTATCTCCAGAATATACATACATCCTCACATGCACTTATATTCTATAATCTAGTGACTCTAACTTCCTTACTGTTCCTCTCACAAGATATTTCACTGACTTTGTCCTTTTGTGCTGGTTGTCCATTGTACCTGGAATGCTCTCCTCCTCATTCCCACCTCTGTGTTTCCTTCAGGGCTCAGCTAAAATCCTACTTTCTACAGGAAACTTTTCCTGATAGCCCTTAATATTAGTGTTTTCTCTCTTTTGATTATATCCAATATATCCTGTATGTAGCTTATTTTCAAATAATTGTTTGTATGTTGTTTCCCTTGTTAGACTGTGAGCTCCTTGAGAGCAAAGATTATCTCATGCCTTTCTTGGTAGGCCCCTGGCTTAGCACAGTTCTTGACACATAATAAACACTGAATAAATGCTTATTAGATAATGAACTGAATATTATTTTTTCATCTATGTCTTATATTCCTCTACTGGACTCTTAGGCATGATGATGCAGCCAAAAATAAGATTTGGATCTGGATTGGGAGAACCTGAGTTCCAATCCTCACTCCAGAATGAGTGGAAGCCCTTTAAGGTCAAATAATGTTCCATCCTTGTACCTACAATGCCTAGAAAATGGGGAGGATTTAATAAATGCTTGATGAACTGAACTGAATTAAACTGTTTGACTCTGTCCCTTCCTTCCTATGTGATACTAAGAAAATGTCTGAATGTGTCTGGTCTTCAGCTTCCTCATTTAGATGAAAAAGGATAAATGGTCTTTAAAAGCTCTTCATTTCATGAAGTCACAGACTGACAACTTCCTAGGACAAGAGACCTTCCTAGAGTGGGACATCTTCACATTCCTATGATTGATATTTAATTGAGGTACCTTTCTTCTTCTCCCCACCCCCCCAAGCATGAATGTCTCCAACAGGGCTTATGTTAGCAACTCTTTTGGATCAGGGATGGTGTTTTCCAGTACTTTAAATACGTATATTCATATAATATCTAATATATGTATATTCAAGTTGCACAGTGTATAGAGAGTTGGGCCTAGAGTCGGGAAGATCTGAGCTCAAACCTAGCTTCAGACACTTAAAAATTGTGTGACCCTAGGTATGTCACTTAGCTTCTGTTTGGGATAATAATAGCGCCTACCTCCCTGGGTTATTGTGAGTTTCAAATGACATAGTATTTGTAAAGCATTTACCACAGTGCCTAGCACATAGTAACTGTTACACAAATGTTAGCCTATTTATACACAAACATGTGTATATATGCATGTGAGTATGTCCAAGGTTCTCGAAGAAGATTATGTCAGACTGTCACATATATGTTCAGGGCCTGTACTACATAATGTGGAGGGGAGCCTCTAGATATAAGGTGTTTCCTGTAGAAAGATGCTGTGATTCTCCTGCACCAGAGACTATCTCTCTCTCGGGCAGAATGAAATTTGGGGTCACCAGGAAATGAGCAGAGTAAGGAGAAAATAATAGAGCATTGAATAGTGCAGCGAAAGAAAGGAGAATGCTGGATCGAGGTGGAGAAAGAACACTGAGTAAGAGATATCAACGCAGAGCAAGTACGAGGACTAGAGACAGCCGCCCAATTATCCTTGTACTTGATAGTCACCACCTTTATTGTTATATCCACCATTAAATATAAGAAAATACTGTAGAAGATATAGTCACAATCTTGGGGAAAACCCAGATACCTTAAGGTGTTGATGTCTGATTTCTCCTCATCTCTCCCTTCCAAAAAGTCAAACCAGCCTTATTCCCATCCATTCTTCTCAATGCATATGGTAGCCCATTTTGAGCATAGCAGGATTTATGCAATTTGTCTAGACTGAAGTTTGCTACTGACTTTTTGTTATCTCTGGGAGTCTGCTCAGGAATACATATAGTCCATTCATTATTGAGCCTGTTCCTCTCACTGCCTCATCTTTTCCCCCATATTCCTTGAGCTAAGGTAACAGAAATGAGTCATTGGCCATCAGTGTTTCAATCACTCTATACCACTGGCTAACAGTTTCTGTATATGAGCCTGTCCTGAGTTCCCTATTAGGGAAAGATAAAAAGGGGACTAGAAAACTCAATCTTTGTCCTGGAAGAGGTGTCCCCCTAATAAGAATACTTACATCAAGATTTTCTCATTTTTGTCGGGTAGGTTTTCTCATTTCTTCCACTGATGAACATTGAAATCCTTCTCTACAATTCATTAAAGGGTATCAAATAATTGTTGGGGCAAAAAAAAATTAAATTAGTATTGTTATCATCATCAGCCTGTGACCAACTTTGTATGAGCCTCTCCAAAGTTAGATAAGAGGTTTAGTTGACAAAATGTTAGATTTGAAGTCAGGAAGATCCCAGTTCAAATCATACCCTCAAACACATAATAGCTGTGCAAGTTTCTTAATCTCTCTCGTTATCCCTGCTTCCAGAGTTGTTGTGAGGATTAAATGACACAGTCAATAGAAAGTGCTTTCCAAACTTTAAAGTGCAATGTAAATGTTAGCTATTAGCTAGGCAATACCTCAGAAAATACATTTAGACTTCCTCATTGGGTCTTCATCCAAAGTCTCTCCAGGCCAGTTAGAACTGTCAGACCTTGTACTCCAAGAGCACCGATAAAAACTTAGGTTCACCTCTATAACAGGATGTGACATTGGTGTAGGAGTCATTAGAAGCAATAAGAATAATAGGTAAACAATACAGATGTTAATAATAGGCAAAGAAAGCTAAGTACATACACTATGTGAGGGAAGTTCAGTGCCCTCAGGATGGAGAAAGAAATACTGTCAACCTTTAAAAATACCTATTTACTCTTGAACATTGAGAGATGTAGTGAATAACCTATAGTATAATAATAATATATGTGTAATAATAATGCATATAATAATATACATATTATATTAATACATTTTGTATAATACAAGTGTACAGTAATAACTCATATTTTCGTAAAGATTTCAAGAAAACTTTCCATACAATAGCCCTATGAAGTAATTAGTATAAATAATTTTATTCAGGACAAGGAAACTGAAGATCAGGGAAGTTAAATGAGTTGTCTACTGCCAAGAAACTATTATGAGTTTAAACAAAAAAAGATTTGATCCCAGCTCTTCAGATTGTAAAAACTGGAGAAGGGACATTAGATTTTCAGTCAAAATATTTACATTTGAACTCTGGCTCTTATACTTATATTATTTGGAAAACTCTCAAAAATTAATTTAATTTGTCTTAAACTCATGTTCTCCATCTGTAAAATGAACAATAACCAACTTTTTTCATTCAATATCACATTGAATTGTTGTGAAGGAAAACATCTTGTAAACAATAATGTATTATGTGAATGTGAGTTATTATTATTATTTACTATTGACTGAAGCTGATGTGCTTTGTATCTTTCCAGGGCCTGGTTGCCAGAAGGCCTTGGAAGAGAGGCAAGTTCTCCTGCTTTCCCGTGGGTTATTATTACTGCCTAGGAGTATGTCTCTTATGAATGCTACTGAATTCCATCCCTCCTCATTTCTTCTGTTAGGAATCCCAGGGCTGGAAGGTATACACATCTGGATTGCCTTTCCCTTCTGTCTTGTGTATTTGATTGCACTTGTGGGGAATGTCATTATCTTATTAGTAATCAAAACTGAACGGAGTCTCCACCAACCCATGTTCTATTTCTTAGCCATGCTGTCAATGATTGACTTGGGTTTGTCAACATCCACCATTCCCAAGATGCTGGGCATCTTCTGGTTCAGCTTGAGGGAAATAAGTTTCGCTGGTTGTCTCCTCCAGATGTTCTTCATCCACATGTTTACAGGCATGGAGACAGTACTTTTGGTAGCCATGGCCTATGACCGTTTTGTGGCCATCTGCAATCCCCTCCAATATACTATGATTCTCACCAACAAAACAATCATCATATTAGCCTCAGTTGTTGTTGGAAGGAACCTAATCCTGGTTACCCCATTTGTTTTTCTCATTCTGCGACTGCCATTCTGTGGGCATCATATCATTCCCCATACCTATTGTGAACACATGGGCCTTGCTCGATTGGCCTGTGCAAGCATCAGGGTCAATATCATTTACGGGTTGATGGTGATTTCTAACATAATAGTGGATGTGATCCTGATAGCTACTTCCTATCTGCTCATCCTCCGTGCTGTCTTTCGGCTCCCTTCTCGTGATGCCCGGCTGAAGGCTCTCAACACTTGTGGCTCCCATGTCTGTGTAATGTTGTGCTTCTACACACCTGCATTTTTCTCCTTTATGACGCACCGATTTGGCCGGAACATCCCCCGATACATTCACATCCTCTTGGCTAATCTGTATGTGGTTGTCCCACCTGCACTCAACCCCATCATCTATGGAGTTAGGACTAAGCAAATACGGGAGCGGGTTCTGAAGATCTTCGTTGAGAAAGAGTAACTACTATACAGGAAGTACTATAGTTACAAGAGTAACTACTATACAGGAAGTACTATAGTTACAAGAGTAACTACTATACTTTCCCCCATGTGCTCTCCTTATATCAGTGGTTTTCTTTTTCATCTCATAAGATCCAAGACATCATAGGGTAGTTACTGACTCAGAGTTTGATGGGAATAACACTGAAAGCTAAATAAGCCAATACCCTGCTCCTCAGGTAAAGAATTTTGGAAAGAGATGGGTTCTCTGGGGACAGCTAGGGTCCACAGATAAATGGCAGGGGGTTAGAGAATGATAACTCTTTCTTATTCTGTTACTCAGATTCTCATCTCCTGTCTTCACCTGTATAGAATTTACAACCGGAATGCTCCTCCTAACTCTAACTCCTTCTCATTTCAGGTCCACTCTCCTAAAATGAGAAGCCCAGAAAGATAACCAGCAATTTTGTGTTGGAGAAGCAAGTAGGATGTAGGTCTCATGGCTCCCAGTTCAGTTCTCTTTCCCCTATAGTCCATCTACTTTATCCTCCTTTCCCTTCATACATTTTTTACAGTGATCAATCTGTCTTGATGTTACCTCCCTCTAGTTACAAATGTCTTCATATTCACAAATAAATTGATATTATATTTATGAATCTAAAATCCAAGTTTAGATTCAGATAGATGTCAAAATGGAATTTCTATTAAATAGTTCATTGACCTTACAGAGCTCTATGGTTCCAAGATTTCAGACTACATTTCTGAAGCACCCAGCTAGCACAGTGGCTAGCTAGAGTATTTGACTTGCAACAGGGGAAGTTAGTTCAAATCCTGCCTTAGACATTTATTAGATTTGTAATTCTAATTTAGCCAATTTCTGGCCCTCTTACATGTTTCCTATGTGTGAAATGAAGTGATTGGAATCTATAGCCCATTAGGTCCCTTCCACATCTAAATCTATAATCATTCAACTTAGACCAGTTACAGATAAAGTTCCTACACTGGTCTTCAAATTCTATTCCCAGAATTAGCTAAGGATATTGACTGAACCACAACAGTATCCTCCGTGTCCCATTTCCTCCATATTATGATCTGGGGGCTAGCTAGGACAAATAACAAAAAGTCAGAAAGATCATTGCCACTAGATTGTCCCCAGTAATGCCCTGATGTCAATAACCAAATGGTAGGAGGAAAAGGCTAGAACTTATGCACAGTATGATACCTATTTTAAAGTCTGTGAAGGTTGTCATTTAAAAAACTGATTAGACTTATTTTGCTTATCTCTGAGAATCAAATTAGGAATAAAAGATAAAATCTATGGAAAAAAACAGACTATAACTAGATAAAATGTAAAACCATTATAACCAACAGAGCTGCCAGAAAGTGAAATGGGATATCCCAGAAGAAACTAGATATTTTTAAGTAGAGGAAAATGATTAGTGATGTTTGTGAAAGTGATTCTTGCTTGTATATATGGGTCAGACTAGAGGACCTCTCAGATTCATTTGTCTAGAGGCAACTAGGATAGAGGATAGAGTACTAGCTCTAGAGTCAGGAAGACCTGAGTTTAACTCCACCTTTAGACCCTTATTAACTGTGTGACCCTGGGCAAGTTATTTATCTTCTCTGTGCTTCAGTTTCCTCAACTGTAGTAATTGGGGATAATATTAGCCTCTATCCCACAAAGTTCTTAGGAGAATCAAGTAAGGTATTTGTAAAGCAATTAGCACAATGTCTGCCTCATAGAAGACACTTAATAAATACATCTTCCTTTTCCCCTTTTGTTTGGAACCCTGAAAGTTCATTACTCTATATCTCTATGAATATATGAATAAAGCATATTAAAATGGACACCACCAGAAATTACTATAGTCAAGGTCATGTGGTAGAGGTATCAAATACGTAACATCATCGATACCAAATAATGGATCAGGGAGATTCAGGGGAAAAATAACTGAAGATGTAATCAGTTACCAAGGTAAAGCACTGGGGGGGGACATAGAGGAGAAGGGAGAACAAAGGTACTATAGGTCTCTTTAGCCACAGACAACAGATTACCTCAATTATTTTCAGTTCCTTTTCGAGCAGGATAAACTTTGCTGTGATGTCTTCAGTCTTGGTTCCTTGTGTGAATAAAGGGGCATGGAGACTGGAGTAGGAAGTACCTCAGAATACAGACCTGCAAATTATGAGGCCCAGAGCACAAATAAATAGAGGGAAAATAGCAATGTGGAAAGGGAAGTGACATCTATATTACCAAGACTAGAGAACAAAAGGATAAATTATCTACTGTCCACATAACATGCTAAGTCCCAACCAGAGGTGGAGCAAAGGGGGGAAGGAAAGAAACACAGGTAGGCATATAGAAGGAAGGATTACAGAGTATCAACCACTTAAGAAAGTTTTCTGGTCAAAAACTTTCCAAACTGGTATAACCTTCATAGCTATTTAATCAATTCTGGAAGACCCAGAGGGCAGAACTAGATGTGAGGGGAGAAAGTTCCAGAGAAGATATTTAACTTCAATATAAAAAACAACTTTGTAACAATCATAAACTATTAAAATTGGTACAGGCTGTTGTTAGACAGTGAGTTTCTCATTGCTGATATTTGTCAAGTGGAGCCCAAGTAATCACTTGTCTGGAATATTACAAGAAAGGACATTTGTTCAGATATGAGTTGGGCTAGAGGATCTCTGAGGTCCCTTCCAACTCTGAGATTCTATGAATCTATCATTTTATCTATAATTTTTATATGTCTTGTAGCAATTAGTATCATATTTCACTCATTCCATATGAACTAATTATAAAGTTATGTTATTGATAATAAAAATTAGATTTATTATTCAAGAAAATGCTTATTGCTAGATTTTCTTAAATTTTTTTCAAGAGAAAGGAGATAGGACTAAATCGGATATCACCTCT
The DNA here is from genome assembly GCA_011680675.1 of Gymnobelideus leadbeateri. Taxonomy (NCBI): domain Eukaryota; kingdom Metazoa; phylum Chordata; class Mammalia; order Diprotodontia; family Petauridae; genus Gymnobelideus; species Gymnobelideus leadbeateri. The sequence continues at coordinate 21,763 of WOXC01009568.1, read as the reverse complement.
GTTGGTAACAATGGCTGCCTTTAAGAATTCAGGCTACTAAAAAAAAGGAAGTAGCATCATTTCACCTATCAATACTTAGCCTTCCATTTCCTCCAATCTACCTTCTGGATAGCTCCATCTGAATTTTTCACTATTTTCTTAAATCCAACGTGTCTCAAACACATTTGTCTCCTTCCCCAAACTTACTCCTACTTCCATCTTCTCTTTTTCTGTGACTAACACCACCATCCTCCAGGGTAACCAGGGCTTAAAGATGTGGAGTCATGTTGGACTCTTACCTCTCCTTCACTTCTACCTCTACATTCATTCACTTGTCAAGTTGTATTAAATCTAACTGTATATTTGCCATGCATTCTCTGCTCTCCACTCCCATTGATACCATTGCAATTTAGACCTCATTATCATATTTGAATTATGATAATACCCTTAGATACAATCTCCCTGTCTCTTCCCTCCAATTTATATTTAAGCTTCCTAAGCTTTGCTCTCAGAATGTTACTCTCCTAGTCAAAAGCCTTGAAAAGTTCTGATTGGCTATAGTACAAAGCAGAATTGCCCTACTCTAGCATTCAAGAATTTCTATGTTTTGGTATCAACCCACCTTTCTAGCCTTCCTTCATTATACTTTCTTACCGTCAATTTATGTTCCAGTCAGTATGACTGCTTCACTACGTGTATTTCTGGACCAGAATAATAAAACTCCTATTCTAGCTGACAAATATTAATATGACAAATCCTAATGTCCCCAAGGATATGTTTGACTTCTCCTATGCATTTTTCCCATTCAGATGTATTGTATGTATTTTTTCATGTTTTATTCCCCTACTAAATTTTAAGCTCCTTTAATGCAGACACTATGTTTTTGCAGAACCTGGGGTGATGACAAGGGCTACCTAGGACAAAGTTACCCCAAGTCCAAGGTATTTTGTAAGTGAACATCTGCAAAAAATCACAGGTCATGAGCCCTCATCAATGTATTTACCTTCACAAGTCAACCAGAGGACATTTAATTGAAAAACAAAGGTATTTAAGGAAATAATAAGAAAAGTAGAAATAAAGCATTTCTCTTGTATTTGAGATACACTGTCTCAAATATGTGCAGCACCACTGCTGCATATGAGTATACAGCACAGGCATGCTAGTCCATGGAACCTTCCGTCTCTTGCCTTGGGAACATTGAGTTCCCTGAGGAAAGGTTGCTTGGAGTCATCTATCTCAAAGTAACCACTCCATACCAGGGCAAGGTATCTTTCACCTCCCACTGCCAGTTCAATTAGTCCAAATGGGATGTGGAGAATCTTGAGTGTAAAGAAGAACAACACTCCCTTTGGCTTTAGGTCTTCCATTTTTCTTGCTCTTGTCCTTTGAGAGTACAGGGTAGCACCCTTCATTTAATGATGAAATTTCTCACACCTGATCATACCGTTCACAGCCTAGTAACTCAGAACTCCTATAGATCATCATCCAAATTCATTCCACACTTCCTACCCAATTTCTCATTTCCATCTCCCTTTTGCCTCCCACCCATAAGATTCATCCTAACTCTACACTCTTCCACAGTGCCTTCTCCAATGCCTGTTCTGTAGGCAATAAACTTCCCTTTATCTTAAATCTATTCCTCTCCACTACTTCCATATACTAGCTCTTACTGAAACCTGGCTTTAACCTGATGACACAGCCTCCCTGGACACCCCTTCTAGTACTGATTGCCCCTTTACTCATTCTTCTCAACTCACTGGTCAAAGCAAGGTAATTGGAATATTCCTAGCCACTTCCAGGTTCTCCCCATTACTCAGTAACCTCTCCTTCTTTGATATTCATGCCACTACCCATCTATATCCACTGCCCAATTGAAATCCCGGTAGCTATTGTCTATAGAGCTTCAGGTCACTCCCCTTCCTTCCTCAATGAGTTTGATACCTGGCTTACAATTTTTCTTTCCTACCCAACTCCTACCCTCATACTTGTTTAAATACACTAAACACTTAGTTCCTCAAGCTACTCACCTCCTATGAGCTACTCCTCCACTCCACCTCAAACAAAAACAAAGGTGATTATGCCCTTGATCTTGTCATCACACACAAATATACCACCTTCATGTTCAAGAATTCTGAAACCCTTTTATTTGAACAAAAGATCCCCATTTTGACTCCTTGGTAAACCAATTCAACTCAACACTGTCTCCCTCTCTTCAATCCATAGTCCCTCATCATACTGCTAAGTACAGTCAGATAAGTTTCAGTCTTGGATCACTATCACTATTCACTGCTTTTGTACCTACACACATTCTACTGAATGAAAGGGGAGAAAAGTGTGTGACTGTCTTGACTGGGTCCACTACAAATTTATGCTACATAACCTCAACTGAGCTTTAGGTAATCCTATAGCTCATTTATCAACTCTCTATCCCATTCTCCACAGTGATTCTTCCAAACATTCTCATCCCTTCTCAAATCTCCCATGATTTTCACTCCCCCCTTACTCTCTTATCTGAGAACTTTGCTTCATATTTTACCAAAAAAAGTTGAGGCCATTTGCTGTGAACCCCCTTTCCTCTCCTCTTTCTCACCTCCTATCACTCAAGTACTTTCTGTTTCACATGATGAAATGACCTTTTTCCTACAAAGACTCTCCCTTCTACTTGCTCTGGCACTCCCATTCCATCCCATCTCTCCAAAAAACTGTCCCTGTGTCATCCCCACTCTTTCACTTAGCTTCCATCTCTCCCCTTGTACTGGCTCATTTTCTGCTGCCTACAAACATGTCTCTATCTCCCACATCCTGAAACAAAACCCTTCACTTATTCTTCCATTCTTGATAACTATAGTCCTATATTTTTCTGCTCTTTGTAGCTAAATTTGTGTTTTAATTATTGCAATAGACAACTGGTGAGTCTTCCTGCCTCAAGTCTCTCCCCACTTAGATCCATTCTCCATTCAGTTACTACAATGATTTTCCTAAAACTCAAGTGTGATCATGTCACCTCCCTACTCAATAAACTGCAGTGGCTCCCTATTGCCTCTAGGAGCAAATACAAAATACCATGTTTTTCATGCAAAGTCCTTCATAACATAGTTCCTTTCTCCTTTACCAGTTTTCTTACTTCTTACTGCCTGCCACATAGTCTTCGATCAGTCACACTGGGCTCCAATGACACTGGCCTCCTGACTATTCCACAAACAAGACACTCCATGTCTCAATTCCAGGCATTTTCTCTGGCTTCCCCTTATACCTGGAGTGCTCTTCCTCCTCCACTCTGACTACTGACCTCCCTGGCTTCCTTTCAGATCCAACTAAAATCTCACTTTCTGTAGGAAGCCTTTCCTAATGCCTCTTATTTCCAACACTTCTTCTCTTTTAATTATTTCCTATTTATCTTGTATATAGCTTGCTATGAATATATTTATTTGTATATTATCTCACCAATTAAACTGTGAACTCCTTGAGGGCAGACTGCTTTTTGCCTCCTTTTTTATCACCAGCATTTAGCACAGTTCCTGTCACATAGTAAGTGCATAATAAATGTTTACTAATTGATTGCATATCTAAGGAATATTTGTAAAGGAGCACTGTTGGTTTACGTGCATGTCCTAGGCTCATGTTGGATGGGCAATTCTATTCTCCAGAGATGCATGATCTACAATGTTACCTTGTATTTCTTGTCTCTTTGTGACCTAAATTCCTGGAAAAATCTTTAGTCACCAGGACCCTCCACTTCTTTCCTTTCACTCTCTTCAATCTCAGGTCTGATCTTACCATTCCACTGAAACTTCTTTTTCCATAGTTTTCAATGATCTATTAAATGCCTATTCCAATGACTTTTTCCTAATCCTCATCTTCTTAACCTCTCTGCAGCATTGAATATTTGATGACCTTCTCTTAGATATACTCTTTTCTCTCACTTTTTATGTCGATGTTCTTTCTGGGTTCTCCTACGTGTTTGTTCCTTCAGTCTCTTTTTAGTTATAGCATTGCCTTTAACTGTGGGTCATCCCCAAGTTCAAAGTGTGAACCCTTCTCTGTTTTGTTCATATATTGCTGTACTTGGTGATCACATAAACTGCCATGGGTTCATCAACCATCTCTATGAAAGAATTCCCAGATTGTTATGTCCACCTCTATTGAGCTTTACTTGTGCATCACCAATTGCTTGTTAGATATTTTGAATTAGATGTCTCACAAGTACCTCTGACTCAGTGCCAAAACCAAATTTATTCTCTCTCCCAATACCATCATCTCTCCCAAATTTCCCTCTTAACGTCAAAGACCACTGCCCCAGTTACTCTAGTTTACAAGCTGATGTAACTCTCAACCTCTAGTTCTCACCCAAATATCTAATCATTTGCCAAATCTTGTCCTTTCTACTTTCATATCTCCCACATAGCCCTCTTCTCTGTGCTGACAAAGCCACTCACCACATCTCACTTGCACTCTTTATTTAATTGACCCTAATTCAGGTCTTTCCATACCCCAACCTGTCCTTCAAGCTGTGGCCAAAGTGAATTTCCTAAAGCATAGACTAACCATGTCACTACACAAGCATTCTATAAACTCCAGTGTTTCCTCATTAATTAAAGAATCAAAATTAAAATATTTTGGCATTTAAAATCCATTTCTACTGTAAGATTGGGTTAATTGCCTTGGACATTATCTGGGTTAATGGGGTCTCAAATTTTCTAATCACTCCCTCTAAGCACCCTGAGTTGAGTCAGACAAAGCCTTAGGCTAGCCCTTCCCCATAACTTTTCATTCAGACCCAGCCTATCAGAGAGAGCAGTCTTTAGGTGTACCAGACAGGATCGCATAAGCATTATCAGCCTTGGTTCTTCAGCAAAATACAACCAGACTAGTCCTAAAACTTATGGCATGAAGACAGTATAGGTAGACCCTAAACCAATCAGTGAGAGGTAGGTCCCAGGTAGATCCAGGAGTTGGCAGGGGGTATCTCAGAGCCCTGTGACAAGGGGGAAGCTCTAGGCAGAGCCCATTACTGGACCAGACCTGGAGTCACTGGAAGAAAGGGCCTAGTCTGACCCACTACACTCAAAATAGAAAGGCCTTGCCCCATACAATTTAGTGACAGAAGCTGACCCAAGTACAGATTCCTTCATGAACAAATTAAGGAAAACTCTGAATACCAAGAAGAAATTCTTTTATTTGAGAGATGCCAACTGGATAAAAGCCAATGGGATTAGTGATTCCACAACATTTCCAGGTAAATCCTTGGTGAAAAAAATATCTTTGTCATAAGGATTGCAGAAATACTTGGAAGAAATGAAACAAGACAAAGAAAGCCAATGTAACCAAGATCAAGAGGGAAGTGGGAAATTGGGAAAGAATTTTTACAAACTATGTCTCTGATAAAGGATTCATTTCTAAAATATACAGAGAATTGAATCAAATCTATAAGAATACAAGTCATTCCCAAAATGATAAATGGTCAAAGGATATGAACAGGCAGTTTCCAGAGGAAGAAATTAAAGATACCTATAAGCATATGAAAAATTCTCTAAATCACTATTGTTTAGAGAAATGCAAATCAAAACAACTCTGAGGTACTACATCTCACCAGTAAGATTGGCTAAGATGATAAAACAGGAAAATGACAAATGCTGGAGAGGATGTGGAAAAATTGGAACACTAATGCATTGCTGGTGGAGTTGTGAACTGATCCAACTATTCTGGAGGTCAATCTAGAATTATGCCCAAAGGGCTATAAATAATTTCATACCTTTGACCAAGCAATACCACTTCTAGGGTTGTATCCCAAAGAGATCATAGCAGAGGGAGGACGACCCATATGTACAAAAATATTTATAGCAGCTCTTTTTGTTATGGCAAAGAATTGAAAATTAACAGGTTGCCCATTAATTGGGGAATGGCTGAACAAGTTGTAATATATGAATGTAATGGAATACTGTTGTGCTATAAGAAATGAGGAGCAGAAGGACTTCATATTTACCTGGAGAGGTTTATACAAACTGATGCTGAGTGAGAAGAGTAGAACCAGGAGAAATTTGTACACAATTACAGACACAATGTATGTTTGATGACCAATTTTGATAGACTGGACTCTTCTCAGCAATGCAGGGTTATAAGTCAACCCCAAAAGACTCATGATGGAGAGAGATATTTACATCTAGAGAAAGAACTAGAAAGAACTGAGTTTGAATCCAGATTGAAGTTTAATCTACCTGATCTTTTTCATTTTCTTGTTTGGTTTTGTTTCCTCTTTCCCATTGTTCATTCCATCTGATACAATCCTTCTTTATAACCTGACTAATATCTAATGTGAAAATTTTTATCGAGCCTATACTTGATTGTATGCCATTGGGGGCGGGGTGCGGAGGGGAGGAACAGAGAGAAAATTTGAAACTCAAGGAATTATGGAACTGAATCTTGTAAACTAAAAGTAAACAAACAAATTAATAAATAAAAAATATCAGAAAAAAGAAATGATACAAGAAATAAAAAGTGGAAAAACTAGAAAGATTAGATAATAACAAGGGAAATTACACCTCAGAGCTGATAGTGTAAAACAAGAAGAGAATCTTTCTCCCTTAACTACTTTTGATCTCAAGTTTTTAATGTTTCTTCCTTTTCTTTTAAGCCAAATTGGCATACTACAAAACTTATTTTCCCTTGAATCTGATAATACAAAGTTGTATACAATTACACACTCAGATTTTGGTATAGAAATACATGATGAGTAAAAGGGAAATAGGAGAAGACAAAGACTAGAGAGGCATAGAAGATGGGTCTAAGAGGGAAGACAGGAAAGATAGGGAATAGACATAAACAAACAAATGCAAATATTGGGGAGAGGCATATGAGTGGAAGATTAAAAGAAAAGGAAGAAACATTAAAAACTTGGGATCAGAGGTAATTAAGGAGGAAAGATATATAACTTATGTAAAATGACAGTGTGAACAGGAGAACATACTAACAGTATTCAATGAAGTCAATGGGATGCCAATTCTGCCACCCCTTCCTCCGTGACTACATGCTCCATCTTATGCACCTCTCTCATGCAATAGTGATTTCCCTCTTCTTCTTCCTTTCCTCCTAAGTATAGTCCCTGGTCCCTTTCATTTTTGCCTTCTCCTAAGAGCTTTATTTTATTTTAATTTTTTTGGTCTTTATTAATTCATTTGTTTACTTTTAGTTTACAAGATTCAGTTCCACAATTCCTTGAGTTTCAAATTTTCTCTCCCTTCCCCCCCCACCATGGCGGCATACAATCAAGTATAGGATCTTCAAATACTTTCACATTAGACATTACGTTATAAAGAAGGACTATATCAGATGGAATGAACAATGGGAAAGAGGAAACAACTAAGCAAGAGAATGAAAAAGAGCAGGTAGTCTGCTTCAATCTGGATTCAAACTTGGTTCTTTCTCTGGGTGTAGACATTTCTCTCCATCATGAGTCTTTTGGGGTTGACTTATAACCCTGCATTGCTGAGAAGAGTCCAGTCTATCAAAGTTGGTCATCACAATATGTTGTGTCTGTAATTATGTACAAATTTCTCCTGGTTCTACTCTTCTCATTCAGCATCAGTTCTTATAAGTCTCTCTAGGTGAAAATGAAGTCCATCTGCTCTTTGTTTCTTATAGCACAATAGTATTCCATTACATGCATATACCACAACTTGTTCAGCCATTCCCCAATTGATGGGCACCCCCTTAATTTCCAATTCTTTGCCACTACAAAAAGAGCTGCTACAAATATTTTTGTACATATGGGTCTTCCTCCCACTTCTATTATCTCTTTGGGATACAACCCTGGAAGTTCTCCTAAGATCTTTAAAAATGCTTTTATGTAACATAAAATAAGTCAACAATCATTGAACTTACAATAAAATCACCTAAGATTATATTTGAGAATTTGATCATGTTGCATGGGTAGGCTTATATTGAACCTGCATACTACTGAAATCCCCAAATCTTGCTCACACACACTTTGCACCATATGATCTTTTTTCTTAAGCAGCTAGGTGACGGAATCATAAGACCTGAATTTGAATCTAGCCTCAGATATTTAATAGCTATGTGATCCTGGGCAAGTCACTTAACTTTCTGTCTGTCTCAGTCTTCTTGACTATAAAATGAGGATAATAATTGCACTTATCTCTCACTGTTGTTGGGAGGATCAAATGTGATAATATTTGCAAAGTATTTTGCAAATCTTAAAACACTATATTGATGTAATCTATCATTAGTTATTATTATATATCCTGTTTTTATCTAGTTGATATTTTGAACTCATGTATAAAATGACATTTTCCCCTGTTTAATTTCATCTCAGATTCATTCCATTATTCAAGAACTAAACTATTGGAATAAGTTTGGATAAAGTATTTGATTGAGAGGGAAGAAGACAACCTGGGTTTAAATCTCTCTGATGTATCTTAACTGTATGGCCATCGGCAAGTCACTGAATCTCTAAGTACCCCCAGGCAACTCTCTATGACTAGAAAAGCACATGTTGATCTGCATGTTAAGACGTTGTTTCCTTAGTTCCCTATAACAAGGAAATATTAGGTCAAAAATAAATAAATAAACATAAGCAGTGGTTACTGTTATTACTCTAATCATTATTGTTATTATTGTTATAATTTCTTCTTGCTATGAATTGTCTCTATGAGTAGTATAGTATGAAATTGTGAGTTTCTTTAAATATTAGTCAAAATAGTTTATGTTATCACTGTTATTATTTCCATCATTACCTTGGGAGGTAGGTGCATTATATCCTTATTTTATAGATAGGGAAACTAAGGCAAATAAAGTTTAAGTGACTTACTCAGGGGCACACAGCAGGTGTCTGAGGCTGCATTTAAACTCAGGTCTTCCTTACTCCAGGCTCAGCATTCAACCCACTGTGCTACATGCTCCCTTTTTTTTGTACTCTATGGTACAACCCAAAAGGCTCTCTATATATTACTCATGACTCTCCAGCTCTAATTTCCATGTCTTTGTACTTTGTATCCCACATGCCTGTAATACACTCTTTCCTCACCTCCATCTCATAGAATCCAACTACTAACTTTAAGATATAGCTCAAACATATCTATACAAAGACCTTCCTTATCAACCCTCCAATCATGAGTGTGCCCTCCCTCCCTAATTTGTACTTAATTACATTGCATTTGGTTCTGATATTCTCTATATGGATATATTTATTTGAAGGGAATATATTACTATACTAATTTCTGTAGGAAATACAGTATACTTAGATATGTCAATATTACCTCCCCAATAGAATGTAAGCTCCTTAAGAAGAGGGATTTTCTCACTATTAATCAGAGAAATGCAAATTAAAACAACTCTGAGGTATCACCTTACACCTATCACAGTGGCTAATATGACAAAAAGGGAAAATATTGGATGCTGGAGGGGATGTGACAAAACTGGGACACTAATGCACAGTTGATGGAGTTGTAAACTGATCCAACCATTCTGGAGAGCAATTTGGAACTGTGCCCAAAGGGCTATAAAACTACATACCCTTTAATCCAGCAGTACCATTGCTAAGTCTATACCCCAAAGATATCCAAAAAAGGGAAAAGGACCTATTTGTACAAAAATATTTATAGCAACTCTTTTAACGGTGGCTAAGAATATGAAATCAAAGGAATGCCCATCAATTGGGGAATGGCTAAACACATGGTGGTATATGATTGTAATGGAATATTATTACACTATAGGAATTGACAAGCAGGATGATTTCATACAAACCTGGAATGATCAATGATCCAAGACAATCCCAAAGGACTAATAATGAGGCATACTATCCAAGAAGCATGGGAAATTGTTTCTTTTTTCCCCTGAGCCCTGGAGACAAAATTAAAGGGGGGAGGGGTAGGAGGGAAATGTGTGTCTCAGTCTGGTGCCTCCTGGGGCCCTTGTTCAGGGACATATTTTCATGCCACTTTGTTCCCCCCTGTGACAAGAGTCTTCAGAGAAGCAGGCTCAGAAACTCTCTCTCTAACCCAGTCCAGGTCCGTGTGTATCCTGAGGCCACTCCCAGTATAAATCTTCTCTCCCACGATCATGGTGAGGATTAACACAGACTTTGGACAGTGTTATAGAGAAGATCCCAGATTTGGAAAAAAAAGTTCATTGGTAAGTTAAATTTTGGTTAGAATCTGACTGGGAAATCTATATACACAGTGGTAGCAATAGAGAGGGGGAGATTGGGTTTAAGGCAATTGAATCCCAGTGACAGAGCTTGGATTTTGAAGAATGGGAGATCCCTATAACTTGAGGGAGTGGTCACAAGAGACTAACAGGGTCTATTCTAAGAGAATCAAACATTAATGAAAATTCAGCTTCCAAAGGACAAAGACAAGCATGCAGAAATACATCCACTTAGGAGAATAGAATCACAGATGAATAGCTAGAAGGTACATAAAAGAATGTCAACTCTACCCGTCTCATTTTATAGATAAGGAAACTGAGGACCAGGGAAGGGAAGTGAATTTCCCAGGGTCACAGGGTAGTAAACATCAGGGACCATACTTGAACCCAGGTCCTCTGCCCCCAGAGCCAAGGATTTTTCTAATATTTCATTCTGCAGTATGTATACACACACAAATATAAAGAGATGTGCCTGAGTACATACACACATGAACAAAAGCAGAGACATCCACAAATCTATATTCAAAGAACTATATTTATATGCAATCATGAATGCATTCATAACCACAAACACATACATGTACCAAGCTCTACATGGACACACAGACCCAAGGGAAACTATTAAGATTAATGCCTGCTAACAGTTGCAAGGTCTTCTCTGATTTGCTCCTTTCCTTTCCCATGTCTAGGATATAGAGACTCAGAATGGAAATGTTTATAGTTTTACATGATCAGAATCATGGGTTTTAGCTGCCCTTAAGAAGGCAAGGGATCCTTGGTCATGCTTTGACTGTGGGCACCTTGGGAAGCAGCTGAGAACTGTGAATAGCATGGGCATCTTCAGAGGCAGGAGGGCAGGCTTGGCAAGAACTTCATTTAAAGGAGAGATGATACGGTAAAAGAAAAAAACATGAGAATAATTGAGTTTGGCAGTTTCTCTGCTTATTATCTAAGCAACCCTGGGGAACTCACCTCACCTAAAACTTTAGTCCTATCATTTATTCAAAATGGGTTTAATAATCCCTGCCCCAAGAGGGAATATACCTAGTGGATAGGTAACCAGTCTTGAAGTCAGGAAGATGTCAGTTCAAACTTCTCTCTCACACATACTGGCTGTGTGACCTTGCATAAGTGACTTAACCTATCAGGTCCCCAAGAACTAAGACTACAGGTTGAAGAGAAGGTACCAAACTGCTTTGGGAAAGGGAGCTTCTTCACTGGGCATTCTCTATACCAAAGAAATCACAAGTGCAGTCACATCTCCACCTCTCTGGGTTTTGGTAAGAATAATATGAAATAGTATATGTGAAAGGGCTTTGAAAAGGATGAAGGGCTACATGAATGTAATGTATTATTATTATACCTATGGGAGTTATGTTTATGGATAAAGAGCAAAAAATACATATACAAGAGAGAATTTAGGAAGAAATTCAGTCTGTCTAGGGAATTAATGAATATATCAGTGAAGGGAAACACAAGAGGAGGTTAAAGTGGAGCCACAAACAACTTTCCACACCAGTAGATATGGAAACTGAAGAACTGATCCCAAGGCCTGCTACTATATGTTTGTATTCTTTTCGGAGGAACTCTCAATGTAAGTACATGTTAAGTAAAGGGAGATTAAAGACTCAAGATTTGGAAGAAACTTCAAAGGCTGTCCAGTCCAACCCACATAAATAAGAATGTCCTCCACAATACCCAGCAAGTGGCTATCCAAGTTTTACTTGAAGACCCCTAGGGATCTACCTAATACCTCTATAGGTACATTCTTCTACATGAGAAAGTGAACAGGCTTGAAGAATAAGCTTCTCTGTGGTCTGGCTCAATAGAGATACTAGGGATTTTTATAAATATGATGGATGAAAGATTATAAAGGGGAACTAGAAACTAAAAAAAGTTTTTGAATAGGCAGAGAATATAAATCAAGAGAAACTGAGGTGAGGAGATTGATAAATGGAGGAACAAGGCACAGAGGACAAAGGGAAGGAGGAGAAACTGAGCCATTGAATCTATACCATAGGTATGAGGTTCCTTTTATATAGGAAGTTTTCTTGCTGAATTTCCTCCAAAACACTTTGAACACAGTAAGGTTCTAAAGGGACATACATTTTCTTTCTCTACTATGTATTTTTTTTTTTTTTAAGCAATTGGGGTTAAGTAACTTGCCCAAGGTCACACGGCTAGGTTTTTGTTTGTGTGGGTTAAGTGTCTGAGGCCGGATCCGAACTCAGGTCCTTCTGAATCCAGGGCCGGCGCTCTACTCACTTCGACACCTAGCTGCCCCCTCTCTACTATGTATTTATTCTGTTATCTCCGTCTATTTTACATGGCAGCTAATGGTCCAGTAAATTGGTCACTGAGCTTGGAGTCAGGAAGAACTGGATCCAAATTCAGCTTTAGACACTAAGTAGGTGTGTGGCCTCGAGCAATTCACTTAACCTCTTTTTTACCTCAATTTACTCAATTGTAAAATGAAGATAATAATAACGTACATCTTGTGGGGTTACTGTGAGGATCAAATGAGATGTTTGTTAAGAAAAGCTCTTAACACAGTGTAGCCCTCCATACATTAAAGCATGACACCTCTCATCTTTTTAACAGCATCCTCAGATTTAATTTAGTCCCATGATTTGAATGAACTGAATCCAGGAATATTAATAGGACTGAGAAGTGTGATTATTTATTATTGTTAATGGCCTTTAAAAATCCTAGAAAAAAGAAAAATAATCAAGAATTGAAAGTGGGCAAACATCCTAGTTTTAATATTGAATATTTTTCTTTTTTTAAATGGGAGAGGAGAATTCTGCAAACAATAAACTAATAAGCCTGTTGTTTCCTAGAAAAAAGATCTAGAGTCACATACTAAGTGGTTAACTTGTGAGTATTAATACAGTAAAGAAGCCAAGGAGGCAAAATGGTGGGAGTGGCAAGGTAGCAGCTAAGGGTATGTGACCAAAAAATATACCGATTTTCACTTTCAAGCTAGCACTTTCTGCAACAAGGAAAGTAAAGTTGGGAGAAATAGGGTTATGGTCTAGTATATCTAATTGTGTGATATTCTTCTGGTGTTGCAGAACGACTACTCTTGGATGAAAGAAGGTAAAGTGAGATAGGTAAGTCTACCATATGGTGATTTAGTGTATAGCTTTGATTCCTCTGTGTGTGTTTGTGTCTGTGTGTCTGCATGATTTGTTACATACAGGATTAGAAGACCAAAAATCTAGAGCTGGAAGGTTACTCAGAGGTTATTGCAACTCACTTTACAGATAAAGAAACAGAGGCTCAGGGAAATCAAATGATTTGATCATGGCCAGGTAGATATTAGATATAAGAGGCAGAATTTGAACCCCACTACTCAGGAATACAGAGTCACTACTGTTTTATTATGCCACATTTAAAGGGGAGGGCATAACTTATGTTTTAGTCCTACCCATCCAGTCTCTTTCATCACCCACCCAAGCCTAAATCCACTACATTTTCCAGTTGTTGCATCTCTTAAATGTAACCCATAGACTTCTTGCTGCCTCTTCCCCAAATTCACATACAAAAATTTCTGTAGTCCATATTATATGCATATACTTACCAGGACACCCCCATTATACATAAGGGGGTCCATGAGCATTACACGTTTCATATATTCAGCCATAGCACCCATCTATAAATGGAAGCAAAATGCACAAATAAATTTGATATACAAATTATCTCCTCCCCTCTCTCCACTAGGACCACTATTGCCTCCAACTTCTGTACTCTTCCAAACCAATCACAAGTTGGAAAATTAGGAATTTCAGCTGCTATGACACACTGAGGACTTTTTCTCCCCATTTTTTTTTTAAAGCAATTGGGGTTAAGTAATTTGCTCAAGGTTACACGGCTAGTCATTATTTATGCGTGGGTGCTCATTTTCTGAGGCCAGATCTGATCTCGGGTCATCCAAACTCCGAGGCCGGCGCTCTTACTCACTGCGCCACCTAGTCGCCCCTTTAGGGCAATTGGGGTTAAGTAACTTGCCCAAGGTTACACGGCTAGGTTTTTTTGTTTGTATGGATTAAGTGTCAGAGGCCGGCTCCGAACTCAGGGCCTTCTGAATCCAGGGCCGGTGCTCTATTCACTGCGCCACCTAGCCGCCCCCCCAATTTTTAAAAACATTTTAATTTAAAGTTTTGAGTTCAAACTTCTATTCCTTCCTCCTTTCATCACCTCCCCACTTCTGGAAACATCAAGTAATACATACACAATTATGTAAAATATTTCCATATTAGGCATTTTGTACAAGAAGACTTGAAGAAAAGGAAAAAGAAAGTGAAAAATAGCATGCTTCAGTCTGTATTCTGTCAATATTAGTTCTTTCTCTGGAGGTGGATAGTACACTTTTTATTAGTCTTTGGGATTATCTCTGATTATTATATTGCTGAGAATAGCCGAGACATTCACAGTTCTTCACTGTACAATACTGCTATTATTGTGTAAAACATTCTCTTGCTTATGTTCACTTCACTATGTATCAGTTCGTGCAATTTTTTTTTAGGTTTTGGTAGTGAATTCATCCCTTTGATAGTAGTAATGTGGTCTTCTTTCCTTTTTTAAAAATCAATTTCACCAATGGCTTATCTATTTTGTTGGATTTTTAAAATAAAACCAGCTTCTAGTTTTATTTATTAGTTCAATCATTTTCTTACTTTCAATTTTATTAACTCTCCTTTGACTTCAAGGATTTTCAATTTGCTGTTTAATTGGGGATATTTAATTTGTTCTCTTTCTATTTCTTTTATTTTTACGTCCAATTCATTAATCTGTTTTTTCTCTATTCTATTTATGTAACAAATTAGAGATATAAATTTTCCCTATATGCCACTTTGGCTGTCTCCCATAAATTTTGTTATTTTGCTTCATTGTTGTCATTTTCTTTAATGAAATGATCAATTATTTCTATGACTTGTTTTTTGAACCACTTTTTTTTTAGGATTAGGTTATTTAATTTCCAATTAATTTTTAATCTGTCTTTTCATTGTACATGATTGAATGCAATTTTTCTTGCATTATAATCTGAAAAGGATATGTTTACTATTTCCACTTTTCTACATTTGTTTGTGAGGTTTTTATGTCCTAATATATGGTCAATTTTTGTGTATTTGCCATGTACTGCTGAGAAGAGGTGTATTCCTTTCTATTCCCATTTAGTTTTCTCCAGAGATCAATCATATTTAACTTCAGAGTCCTATCCTAGGCATGATGGGGAATACCCAAACTCAGAAAGATTATAATGCTGGCCTTCAAGTAGCTAATTAGATAACCTGATACATATTTGGCCTGTACTCTAATGTAATTCAGCAAGGCTGGGATGAAGGTTGTCAGGGTGCTATGGTTCTATGCTTCATTACCTGTTTAAATCCATCTAACTTTCCTTCCCCAGGTTTCCTTCTCTGGGTTATGGAAGGAGATAATAGGATTTGTATCTCTTCAGAAAATATTCAGAATGGTGTAGGTGGCTCAGGGGACCCTTACAAGGAGAGAGAGTCCTCTAGCAACCAACCAGGACCACTGGAATGGGACCTTCTAATAATACTCAATTTCACCCCATTTCTTTTCTGCTGCTGGGAATTCCAGGGCTGGAAGATATTCACATCTGGATTGGCTTTCCCTTTTGTGCTGTATATTTGATTGCTCTTATTGGAAACATGACTGTTCTATTTGTAATACGTACTGAGAGGAGCCTCCACCAGCCTATGTTCTATTTCTTGGCTATGCTGGCTTCTATTGACCTAGGCCTATCCACAGCCACTATTCCCAAGATGCTGGGCATATTCTGGTTCAACTTGAGGGAGATCATGTTTGGTGCCTGCATTACCCAGATGTATGCCATACACATGTGCACTGGCCTAGAGTCTGTGGTGCTCACAGTCATGGCCATTGATCGCTTTGTGGCCATCTGCAATCCTCTAAGATACACCATGATCCTCACCAACAAAGTGGTGGCCAATTTGGGAATAATGATTTTAGTGAGATCTTTAGTTTTTGTGACGCCATTCATATTTCTTGTCCTGAGACTTCCATTCTGTGGTGCCCAAATCATTCCCCACACCTATTGTGAGCACATGGGCCTAGCTCGTCTGGCCTGTACAAGTATTAAGATCAATATTATCTATGGTCTTGTGGCTTTCTCTGTAGGCTATTTAGACCTTATTGTGATTGGTTTTTCCTACATCCAAATCTTAAGGGCTGTTTTCCGCCTCCCCTCTCATGATGCCAGAATCAAAGCTCTGAGCACTTGTGGTTCCCATGTATGTGTCATGCTGGCCTTCTACACTCCAGCTCTATTTTCTTTTATGACACACCGGTTTGGCCACAACATCCCTGTTTATATCCACATCCTTCTAGCCAATCTATATGTGGTTGTCCCACCTGCCCTCAACCCTGTCATCTATGGGGTTCAGACAAAGCAGATCCGAGAGCGAGTACTAAGAATCCTTAACCCCAAAGTTTCTTAATCCCCAGGATTAGGATGCTTTCTCTTCTCATCCAAAACATGAGGATTGAGAACTCTTGTTGATAATGTACCTAAAAGTTTTGAGGACAATTAAAATAGTCAATTTTATCCCCCTTTCACATTCTTTTATTTACTCTCTCCTTTCATCATACATACACATCACTCCCTCCACACATATACCTCCCCCATGCTTTGCTACTACAATTTCTCTCCAGAAATGCAGAAGACATTGATCTGAGATTATTTAAACCAGTAGTCAAACTCAAACAGAAATGGGGATCACCAAATTGTACATAAGAATCATTACACACCATATATGGACTTAGAAAACCACATGTATTTATATTTTAAAATATAATTCAAATAAATATTCATTTTGTTAAATATTTCCCAATTACATTTTGATCTGGTTCAAGGTACCCTCAGGAATGTTGTGGGTCAAATGTAGGCAACAGACCATTTATTTGAAACCCCTTTTCTAGACTACAATAAAGAGAATTTTAAACCATTCATGTATTACTTCCATTTGTTACACAGAGCTTTTGTGTAATTAGATTTCAATAAACGTTGTTTTCATTCTATCAACCGGAATGCTTTATTACAAGCCAAGATTCTTGGTATTTTTATGATTATCTAGGATCTAGGTTATGAAAAAATCACGTGGTTAAAGTACAATATCCATTACTGCAATATGATCATTGTCTTAAGCTTTAGCTTTGACCAAGCATGGTCAGTTTACCCATAGTGCCATAAAACTCTATGAAATTAGTCAGGACCAAAAATTCTGATCAGATTCTTAGCACTCATATCACTAAGAGGCTTTACTAATTGACTTTATGTAAAAAGAAATAATTTATTTAAATGTAATTTAATTTATGTAAATCTAAAGAGAGTCTGTATTGTAGTGCCACAGTATCTTGTCATTTATACTGTCCATTCTATTTTTATCTGTTAACTTATATTAAGTTGTAAGTTTCCAGATTTTCAGACAAGGAAAAACTAGGAATGGTAACTAACATGCAGAATTACAGATCTGGGATCCAAAAATGTCTCATTAGGCTAGAATGATAGTCTAATATTATAAAATGAGATTTAGTGAGATCAGTGTAAAACCCTTAATCCTGAAATTGGGTTCTAAAAGTCAATTGCACAAGTACAGAAGGCATGATATGCAAGAGTTCATGAGGAAAATTTCTGGTAAGAAGACACTCTTTTCAGAAAGCCTCCTCTCATGGATTCCCATATGCCAGCCAAACTGAAATGTTCCCTGATTCCATAATTCATATCATTTTTTTCTCTCACCTCTGTGCCATACATGTGGCACATATCACCCCATTCCATACAGGCAACCCCATTACCTAGAATGCACTGAAGTAACTCTCTCTCTGTCTCTGTCTCTGTCTCTGTCTCTGTTTCTGTCTCTCTCTCTCTCCCTCTTCCTCTCTCTCCTCCTCCTCCTCCTCCTTTGTCCCTTTTCAAATTACCTTCTTTTTTTTCTGTGTACATTTTGTATACACTCAGAGGACTTTGAACTTCTCATGATCAGGAACTATTTCAATGTTGTCCTTATTCTTAGCACCTAGGACTGTGCCTGTCATAGAGTGGGTGCTAAATAAAGAAGTTTTGAATTGAATTTTACTGTGCTATCATGTAACTTATCTTTCTCCATTTTGTATATCTAATTATGTGAGAAACTTTCTCAAATGTTTTATAAAAACTAGGTGTATTGTGCTGGTGGCATTCCTCTGATCTACCAATCTCATCAGTCTTCAAAAACAAAACAAAACAAAACAAAACAAAACAAACAAAAACAAATGAGGTTAGTCAGGCATGAATAACCACACATACATGGCAGACTGTAGTGATTGTTGCTTCCCTGTTTTAGTACTCCAAAACTATGGCTTTAATATTCTATTCTAAACCACTAAGGAATCTAATTCAAATTAGCCATTTTATACTTTGATGGTTCTATTTTCTTTCCATTCTCAAAAAAGGAATAGCATTTGACCGCTTCTATTCTTTCATTTCTCCTATTATCCAGAGATTATCAAAGATCATGGAATTTGAAACTCAACATTTTAAAAATGAATAAAAAATTTAAATGTAATTGGGAAATATTTACTGAAAAATATTTTTAAAATACATCTAAAAGATCATGGGTAGGGCTTTTACCATAATTCCTACACGTTCTTTCAGGTCTCTGGTATATAGTATTATATACTGAAATGAACTCACTAAGGGCAGAGAGGTGCTTTCCAACATAATTATAGCTATTCACAGCTTCACCAACAATTCTTCAATATGCCCACTTTCCCATAGTCCCTCCAACATTTGTAATTTCTTTTCAGTCCTCCTGGAAATCTGATGAATTTGAGATAGAAATTTATTGTTGTTTTAATTTATATTTCTCTAATTATTATTATTCTCTAATTATTAGAGCATTGGAGCATTTTTCATATGGCTTTTGATAGCTTGGATTTCTTCCTTTAAGAACAATGTATATTTATGTTTTGATAATTTATCAATTGGAAAATGGCTCTTATTTTTATAAATTTGAAAGAGTTTCTCACATATCTTGGAAATTAGAGCTTTATCAGACAATTATTTCCCCAGTCAATTTTTTTTTTCTGCTCTTATTTGTATTGGATTTGTTTGTGCAAAATTTTTTTTTTAAAGCAATTGGGGTTAAGTAACTTGCTCAAGGTTACACGGCTAGTCATTATTTATGCGTGGGTGCTCATTTTCTGAGGCCGGATCTGATCTCGGGTCATCCCAACTCCGAGACCGGCGCTCTTACTCACTGCTCCACCTAGCCGCCCCTTTAGGGCAATTGGGGTTAAGTAACTTGCCCAAGGTTACACGGCTAGGTTTTTTTTTTTGTTTGTGTGGATTAAGTGTCGGAGGCCGGCTAAAATTTTTAATTATATATAATCAAATTATGCATTTTTCTCTACACTATACCCCACTACATCTCTTATTTGCCAACAAATTCTTCCCCTTTCCAGAGATATGAAATGTAATTTCTTCATTTTTCCTTTAAATTTTTATGTTGTGAGCCTTTATCATGTCATGTACCCATTTGGAGCTTACCTTGGACCTTATATATTGTGACTGTTGGTTTAACCTCAATTTAGGTTGTACTGCTTTCCAGTTTTCCCTCAAAATTCAATTAGATAGTGAGTCCTTCCCTCTTTGGGTTTATCAAACATTATCTTACTAAGTTTGTTTGCTCCCATTTAATTTATAATGAATCAGTTCTACTGAAAAACCTCTCTATTTTGACTGCTACAAAATTATATTAATGACAGTGTTATGCTTTGATGACTGATTTGTAGCATAGTTTGAAAACTGGTAGGCCATCTGTAGCAGCAAGCACCCCAATATCCCCAGGGTGACTGCCAACACAGGTTCTTAGATCTGCTTTTCAAAAGGAAAGCAACTCAAATTGGGTTAACAAGCTTACTTTAATCAAACAAATATACATTACCTAGTTCAGGGGAAAAAGGTCAGCACCCCAAACTTCAGAGTTACAGAAGATCACACAGACAGGCTTCCAAACTGTCCAACCATTATATCAATACCAAATCACAGTTACCAGAGAGGGAAGCATCAACATCTGGGTTTTCAAAGCCGGGGGGCTCTCAACAACGGCTTCCCAGAGTTTCATCTGGTCAAATCACATAACACTTCTCAAAAGTGAGCCCCAAAGCAAAGCCCCTCATCAGAGTTTATATAGCCTTCTCCTGGCTCAGAGATTGTAACAACCTCCTTGACCCACTGCCCAATCACAAAGTATCAAGGTGTGGGCTTTCCTGAAAAACAAGCCTCCCACCACAGGCTCCAGGTGCACTTAAGCTAGGGGCAGGGAAGATCTTTAAATTTGCATTTCCATTACACCATCTTCCATCCCAGCTGAACACTAATTTTTTTTTCTCTGAGATTCTTGACCTATTCTGCTCAATGCTCTTAGATCTCAAAATCTTTTTGGATCCTGACTCTGTCATCCATTGTGATCTATCCTATACCTCCTACCTCTGTGTCATCTGAAAATTTCATAAGAACATTATCTATGCATTTATCTATGATTTTATGTCATTGATTTAAAATATTAAACAGTGAAGTGTCAAGCACTGATCCTGGGGTGATTCACTCGAGACATCCTTTTATACTGACATCGAATCATTAACATCTACTCTTTGAGTCCAGATATACAACTGGTTCTGAAACATTCTGAATTTATTGTATTGTACTTTATCATCTAATCCATATCATTCCATCTATTTCAAAAGGCTAGCATAAGATACTTTTTCAAAATCTTTGCTAAAATTACTATATCCAGAGATATCCATTCACTATGTATATTATATCTTCTCCTCTACCAGTCTAGAAAACCTGTTAAAAAGGAAATGTAGTTTGTTTGGCATGGTTTGTTCTTAACAAAGTCATGTCTGCAAACCATCTCTTTAATGACCTGTTCTCTAATATTCCTAGGAATCCAACTCATATCCACTGATAGTTTGTAGGCTCTGGTTTCCTCTAATTTTGGGGATAGGAGGAGTTAATAAAGATAATGTTTGCCTTTCTCCAATCTTTTGTCAACTCTACCATTTCTTGTGATCTATCAAACTACTTACAGTAGTTCAATCATTACAGTGATCTTAACAAATCATACAGCCAGTTCTTTTGGGACTTGACTGTATAGGTTATCTTAGCTAGATGAAGTGAATTCATCTCAGATAATTATTTGCTCTCTTACTATCTCCTTTTTAGCCTTGAGTATCAACTTCCTGTTAACCATGTTTGTATTGTCCTCTTGAGTTTATAGTTTCCTCCTCTTTGAAGAGAAAACAGAATCAAAATAAAAATTAATGTTTCTTTCTCTCTGTTTTTATCATGGAACTATCTCAAGGAAAATTCTTATCACTCCTTTAATTGTTTTTTCTTTCAATTTAACTAAAACTCTTCCATTTGATCATCTTAGCTTCCCTTACCAGTACCAGTTCATTCTGAAGATGAGCATTTCTGACATTATCTTTACTGAACCATATCACATTATTATTTTTATCATCTGTTACTTTGCATTGTTTCCCTCTTCCATAAATTTCTTTTTAAAAAACTTTTTTTGGTGAGTTCCTT
>WOXC01009566.1:0-248398 GCA_011680675.1 Gymnobelideus leadbeateri | reverse complement strand
CTACTATAATAATGATAATAATAACTAGTGTTTATATAATGCTTTATGGTTTTCAAAACACATCACAAATATTATCTCATTTGATCCCTACAGCAACTGTGGGAGATAGTTGCTATTATTATCCCCTTTTTACAGATGAGGAAACAGAGGCAGGCAGAGGTTAAGTGACTTAGCTAGGATCACATACAAGTGTCTGAGGCTATATTTAAGTTTACGTCTTTTTGAATCCAGGGTGCAACACTATCCACCGTGCCAACTTTATTCCCAAACTTACTTTGTGTCCCCAACTAACTCTTACTTCTTTTTTAGGTACAGCATTTTATGAAATTCTCCAGAATTTTTAGTTGGAAAGGACCTCAAAGATCATCTGGTTCAATTCATACCTTCAATAGGATACCACTATTATATTAAAAATGGTCCATATTTGATACTAGAATGAAATGAGACACTCACAGGTTGTTCAACAGTTAATAGAATGAGATTTACACAGTCACAGGAGGACAAAGACATTCACCAAGGACATGTTTTGAGAATATCCTGAATTAATTCAGCTAAGCCAAGGTCCTTTGCCTGAGTTGACCATCATGTTCAGTCAGACAAGCGTCAGTGAACTTCTGGAATTTTTGGCTTTATTGTACTCAGGAGACCAGGAAGTGAAATCAACAGCCTGAACATTGAGTAATTGAGCCAATCAAGTCTTAAGGATGATTTCAATATGTTTTAAGGAAAAATTAGCCCAACTTGCAGGGAAGCGGATGCTAGGATATTGTTTCCATTACCAATAATAAGCTTGATATTATCTTTTAATTCTCTTAATGTACTGTGTGTTTGGCAAAGTCTCAGGTTACCCACCTGAATTTGTACCCTTTGGAGATCAAGGATAGCCTCTGTGGTATAACATGTTTGCAATCCAAAAGTTAATTGACATCTGAAAGATGCTTCTTCACCAATGACTCAAAGAGCTCATGCCAGGCCCGGTGTCTTTTTTAGAACCCATATTTTCACATAGTGGTGCAATACTTTAGTAATTCCCTGGAATGTTAGAGCACTGTGTGACTTTCTTGACACACAGCAATTTGCCTTCAAGTTCAAAATAGGTTAGCACAAAGTTTAGGGCATAATGGGAGATAAATTGCTTTGCTTTGCTAGGAGGAAGATTCAGTGTCATCTCTTGTGTGAAGTTTCTGGGCATGTAAAATTCTTTTTATCTTATGAATAAGGAAATTAAAGGCACAAAGTGGTCACAATCTGCCTATAGTTGGGGAGTGTGTAGAGTTAAGACTTGTCTACATGTCTTTTGGTTTTGAGAATTAGCAAGAAGAGAAATCAATATATTCATTATCAAAATGAATTCATCTTATAATTTCTTTTTTTTGGAGTTTCTTTTTTTTAATCAAATGCTTTATTAACTTCTAGTTTACATTATTCATTTCTGCAAGATTTTGAGTTACAAATTTTCTCCCCATTTTTCCCCTACCCATCACCCAAAAATAGCGATCCCACTGGATATCCCCTCCTCCAATCTGCTCTCTCCCATATCATCTCCCATAACCCCTCCGACTTTCCAGTAGGGCATGGTGGACATCTTTTAATTTCTTACAAGATTAGCAACACACAAAATATGTCTTAGTGTGAAAAGAGGCAACACTTTTTTTTTTTTTTTGCTTTCGGAGGGCGATTGGGGTTAAGTGACTTGCCTAAGGTCCCATGGCTAGTTTTTTGTGTTAAGTTTTTGTGTTAATTTGAGGCCAAATTTGAACTCAGGTCCTCCTGACTCCAGGGCCAGTGCTCTATTCACTGCACCACCTAGCCACCCCTGGGGTGACACTTTTCTTTTGCTTCCCACCTTATCTCTTGTATCTTTATCTTTTCTGAAGGAAAGATCTATGAACTATTAAACTTAAAGACTGTGGAGACTAAAACTGAATTAGGAGAAAGAAGTATTAAAAACATACCTTCTGATTCAAGGAGTCAGAGAACCTGAGTTCAAATCCCACCTCTCATGTTTACTTCATATCTGACCTTTGGCAAGTCACTTAATCTCTTTAGCTCTTGGTTTCTTCATCAGTAAAATGAGGTATTGCATTAAATGATCTCTGAGGTGCCATCCAGGTCTAGATTTATAATCTTTGACTCTAGGGCTGTTTTATGTTTTTAGGGTGTGCTTTTTTTTTTTTTTGGCTTTTTGGAGGGGGGAAGGCAGGGCAACTGGGGTTAAGTGACTTGCCCAAGGTCACTTGGCTAGTAAATGTTAAATGTCTGAGGCCGGATTTGGATTCAGGTCCTCCTGACTCCAGGGCTGATGCTCTATTCACTGTGTCACCTAATTGTCTTTAGGGTGTGCTTTTAATGTCTTATTCTTTGTATATTCTCACTTGGTGATCTAATCAGTTAATAAATTTTCATCTCTTTGCAGATTATTCATGAATCTATTTATGGATCTCAATCTCTCTTCTGAACTACATTCCCACATTACCAACTGCTTGTTCAAAATTTCAAACTGGGTGACCCAGAGATGTCTCAAACTCAATGCATCAACAACAGAATTCAGTGTCTTTCTTCCCAAACTCATGCCACTTTCAAACTTTCTTATTTCTGTTGAAGGCTCCATCATGTTTCCCATTTCCCAGAGTCATAATCTCAGAATTATCTTTGATTCTTCTTTCTGTTTTTTCTAAATATCCAATTAGTTGTAAATCTTTCTGTTTCTCCTGGCACAGCATCTCTCTTATCTATATCCTTTTTATTATTCACACAATCATTACCTTAATTATCCCCTCACAATTACAATGGCCTCCTAAATGGTATCCACATCACTTCTTTCCCTACTCTAATCCATCCTTACCCTGCCTCTCAAACTAATTTTCCTTAAGAGTAGATCTGATCATGTCATATTCCTAAAATAATAAACACCAACAACTACGTTTTGCCTCTAGGATCACTATAAAATATCTGTTTGGCTTTTCAAGTCCTTTATAACCTGGTTCCAATCTACCTTTCCAGCCACATATGGTACTCCTCATTTTAGACTTTACAATCTAGACAAATTGACCTTGCTGTTCTTCACACATCTTCCAACTATGTGTTTTTACATTGAGAACCTCCATTCCTAGAATTCTATCTCCTTGCCTCCCTTAATAGAATCTCTTACTTCAAGACTCAGCTTAAGCACTGCTTTTTATGTGGAACTTTTCTTGATCCTACCATCTGTTAGGGTCCTCTCTAAGTATTTATTACTCATAGAACATTACATGTTCTCTCTTATAATAGAATATAAGGTCCTTGAAAGCAGGAACTGTTTCCTTTTTGTCTTGATATCCTCAGGCCCCAGCAGAGTTCCTGGCATTCAATATGTGCTTAATAAATGCTTGTTGATTGATTGATAAATGAACATTTTATAGGATAAGAAGGTGGTCTTATTTAAGAAGAGTTCAAAGTTGAAATCCAAAGGCACTTTAGAGGGTTTTGAATTTACTTATTAAAATGGTATTTTATTTTTTCCAATTACATGTAAAGATAGTTATTAACCCTAGTTTTTAAAAATTTTGAGTTCTACATTTTTCTCCCTCCTTCCCTCCCTCCCATCTTTCTCCTCACCCTCCCCAAGACAGCATGCAATATGATATGTTATACATGTGCAGTCATGTAAACATATTTCCACATTGGTCATGTTGTGAAAGAAGAGTCAGAACAAAAGGGAAAAACAAGAAAGAAAAAACAAAAATTGAAAATAGTGTTTTCTCTGGATGTGGATAGCATTTTCTATCATGATCAGAGTTCCCAAACTTATTTGGCCTATTGCTACCTTTAAAAAATTGCTCAGAGCCACCCCCCACCCCTGGATATCTATATTCTTTAACCCTTTAGCAGTTTTTTAAAAAGTGCATTATTTCAGACAAATATAATTTTTAAATGACATCTTAAATTTAATAATTTATTGTATATTTGTGGGGTTTTTCCTGCATTGAATTTTGATGATGCAATATTGTGGCATGTAACTGTATAATATTGTGTTGTAAACAAATCATTGCACTCACATATTCCTGCTGATGCATGCTGGACTTCCCAACAATGAGTGACACACTTGCCTGCCAACACTTGCTTGTTAAGACCTGTTGGTGGATTTGACTACTGATCGGTTATAACTTGTGTTTTGTGTGTTTATTTGGAAAATAATGTAATTGCCATGACTGTAACTCTGTTATACAACAGATGAAATATGTATGAACTGGTTTTTTAATTTAATTTTTCTTATCTTATCTTTTAATTTAATTTTTCTTATCTTCTTAATCTTTCTTATTTTTCTTATCTTCTTATCTTATCTCTAAATATTTAATTTTTTATTTAATTTTTCTTATCTTCTCTCCTTTCCTTGTGCTTCCACCTCCTGCTTATTTTTATTTAATGCCGCCCAATTGCACCTGAGGCAACTTCTGTCCCCCTGGATAGTTCCAGTGTACCCTAGGAGCTGCCCACTTTGGGAACCTTTGATCATGAGTCTTTTGGAATTGTCTTGAATCATTTTATTTCTGAGAAGAGTTAAGTCTATCATATTTGATCATCATATAATGTTGCTGTTGCCATGTACAATGTTCTCCTGGTTCTGCTCACCTCACTCAGCATCAGCTCATGTAATTCTTTTCAGGGTTTTAAAAATTTTGCCTGCTCATCATTTCTCATAGCATAATAGTATTCCATTACATTCATATATTACAACTTGTTCAGTCACTCCCCAATTTTCCTCTTTTAAAAAACCATCAAACTGACCAATGGTTTATCTATTTTATTGTTTTTTTTTAAATAAAATGAGTCAGTTTTATTTATTAGTTCAATAGTTTCCTTAATTTCAATTTTATTAATCTCTCCTTTGACGTTCAGAACTGCTAATTTTGTGTTTAATTGGGGATATTTAATGTGGTGTATCCCTAGATTTTTTAGTTACATGCCCAATTCATTGATCTGCTCTTTCTCTATTTTATTCATGTAATCATTTAGAGATATAAAATTTTCCCCTAAGTACTGCTTTGGCTAAATCCCATAAATTTTGATATATTGTCTCATTACTGTCATTCTCTTTGATGAAATTATTGATTATTTCTATAATTTGCTATTTAAACCACTCATTCTTTAGGATTAGGTTATTTAGTTTCCAATTAATTTCTAATATTTTTCCATGGGCCTTAATTAAATGGAATTTTTATTACATCATGATCTGAAAAGGATGAATTTTCTGCTTTTGATCATTGGGTTTTATGCCCTAATACACGGACGATTTTTGTGTAGGTGTGATGTACCTCTGAGAAAAAGGTATATTCCTTTTTATCCCCATTCAATTTTCTTTAGAGGTCTATCATGGTTAACTTTTCTAAAATTCTATTCACCTCCTTAACTTCTTTCTTGTTTATTTTGTTGTTTGATTTATCTAGTTCTGAGAGGAGGATTTTGTGTTCCCCCACCA
This sequence comes from Gymnobelideus leadbeateri, assembly GCA_011680675.1. NCBI lineage: Eukaryota > Metazoa > Chordata > Mammalia > Diprotodontia > Petauridae > Gymnobelideus > Gymnobelideus leadbeateri. The sequence goes on along the minus strand of WOXC01009566.1, from coordinate 242,940 downwards.
GTATAGTTCTGCTCTCTATTTCTTCCTGTAACTCACTTAATTTTTTGTCTAAAAATTTGGAAGCTATGCCACTTAGTGAATATATGTTTAGTATTGATATTACTTCATTGTCTATGGTACCTTTTTGTAAGATGTAGTTACCCTCCTTATCTCTTTTAATTAGATTTATTTTTGCTTGTCCTTTGTCTGAGATTTGTATTGCTACACCTGTTTTTGACTTTAGCTGAAACATAATATATTGTGCTTCAGCTTTTTACCTTTACTTTGTGTATCTCTCTTCTTCAAATGTGTTTGTTGTAAGAAATATATTGTGGGATTCTGCTTTTTAATCTACTCTGTTACCCACTTCCATTTTATAGGAGAGTTTATCCCATTTACATTAATAATTATGGTCACTAATGGTGTATTTCCCATCATCCTGTTTCCACTCCCCATCCCATTCATACTTTTCTCTCTCCTTTCATCCTGTCCTTTCTCATCAGTGTTTTTTTCTTCTGACTACTGCCTCCCTCAATCTTCTCTCCCTTCCATTAACCTCCCCCTTTCTTTTTCCTTTTCCCCTCCTACTTCCCTATAAGGTAAGATACATTTTTATACCTAACCCACTGTAAGTTATTCTCTCTGAGCCAAATCTGATGAGAGTAAGGTTGAAACAATGCTCATCCCCTCCCTTCTTTCCTTCCACTGTAATAGCTCTTTTGTACCCCTTCATTTGATGTAATTTACCCTATTCTGCCTCCTCCTTTCCTTTTCTCCCAATGCAAGCCTTTCTTTACCTCTTAATGTTTTTTATATCATCACATAAAAGTCAACTTATACTCACACCCTCTATGTATATATATATATATATATATGTGTGTGTGTATATATATATATATATATATATATATATATATGTATGTATATATGCCTTCTAACCATCCTTATAGAGATACAGTTCTCAAGAGTTACAAGTATCATCTTCCCATGTAGGGATGTTTACATATTAAACTGTTTACAATTTAATCTTATTGAATAACATGTTTTCTTTTTTTCATGTTTACTTTTTTATGCTTCTCTTGAGTCTTGTATTTGAAGAATGAATTTTCTGTTCAGCTCTGATATTTTCATCAGGAAAATTTGAAAATTCTTTATTTAATTGAATGTTCAACTTTCCCCTGAAAGATTATGCTCAGTTTTGTTGGGTGGGTAGTTGATTCTTAGTTGTAATCCAAGTTCCTTTGCCTTCCAGAATATCATATTACAAGTCCTCTGGTCCTTTAATGTAGAAGGTCCAGTGTAATCCTGACTGTGGTTTCATGATATTTTTTTCTGGCAGCTTTCAGTATTTTCTCCTTGACTTGATAGTTCTGGAATTTGGAGTTTTCATTTTGAGATCTCTTTTGGGTGGTGATTAGTAGATTCTTTGAATTATTATTTTGCCCACTGTTTCTACGACCTCAGGGCAATTTTCCTTAATAATTTCTTTTTATTTTTTTATTTTCCCCTCTTTTATTTTTTAGTTTACACCATTCATTTCCACAAGATTTTGAGTTACAAATTTTCTCCCCATTTCCCCCCATCCACCACACCCAAACAGTAATCCCACTGAATATCCCCTCCCCCAATCTTCTCTCTCCCATATCTTCCCCACTCTGATTTTCTAATGGAGCATGGTGGATCTCTATGCCCTAGTGCCTGTATATCTTATTTCCCAGTTACATGTAAAATAATAAATAAATATATATATATTTAACATTTGATTTTAAAACTTTGAATTCCAGATTCTTTCCCATCTGCTCTCATCACCCACCCTTACTGGGAAGATAAGCAAATCAATATAGGTTGCACATATGTAGTTACACAAAACATTTCTAGAGTGTATATGTTTTGAAAGACTGACTATATTTCCCTCCATCCTATCCCACCCCCACTTCTTCTTTTCTCTATTTTGACCCTATTCCTTTTCAAAAGTGGGTGCTTCCAATTTCTTCCCCCCAGCCTACCCTCCCTTCCATCATCCCTCCTCTCATCCCCTTCTACCCTACTGTCCTTTAGGGTGAGATAACCTATTTAGTGTGTATGTCATTCCCCCCCTAAGCCAAATTCAATGAGAATAAGGTTAACTAATTCCCCTTTGCCTTCCTGTTCTCCTCCATTGTAACAGTTTTCCCTTGCCTCTTTTGTATGACATAATTTACCCCATTCTGTCTCTCCCCAACTCCTCTCATTATATTCCTCTCTCACCTTTTAATCTCACCTTTTAAGCATCATCCCTTCCTATTAAATTGGTCCTGTGCCCTCTGTCTATATATACTTGTACACATATACACACACACACTCACATATGTATTCTTATGCCCATTTACTCTCTTATATAGACTTATATGTATGTGTACATAAATACCTACATACATATATACATATATGTGTATATATTCATATACATACACATACATATATAGACATATACACACATACACACACAAACACACACACACACACACACACACACACACACACACATATATATACACATTTCTATTCCCTTCAACTATTCTCATACTGAGAAAAGTTTCATAAGTTACAATTATCATTTTTCCATGTAGGAATGTAAATAGTTCAACTTTGATAAGTTCCTTACGATTTCTTTTCCCTGTTTACCTGCTCATGCTTCTCTTGCTTCTTGTATATGAATGTCAAATTTTCTGTTCAACTCTGTTTTTTTCGTCAAGAATGCTTGAAAGTCTTCTATTTCATTGAATACCCTTATTTTCCCTTGAAACATGATATTCAGTTTTGCTGGGTAGGTGATTCTTGGTTTTAATCCCAGTTCCTTTGACTTCCAGAATATCACATTCCAGGCCCTTCCATCCCTCAGTGTAGAAGCTGTCACATCCTGTGTTATCCTGATTGTGTTTCCACAACATTGAAATTGTTTCTTCCTGTCTGCTTGTAATATTTTTCTCCTTGATCTGGGAACTCTGGAACCTGGCTTCAACATACCTAGGATTTTTCCTTTTGGGATCTTTTTTCAGGAGGTGATCAGTGGATTCTTTCAACCTCTATTTTGCCCTCTGGTTCTAAAACATTAGGGCAATTTTCCTTGAGAATTTCTTGGAGGATGATTTATAGGTTCTTTTTTTGATCATGACTTTCAGGTAGTCCAATAATTTTTAAATTATCTCTCCTGGATCTATTTTCCAGGTCATTGGTTTTCCCAATGAGATATTTCACATTGCCTTCTATTTTTCATTTGTTTGGATCTGTTTAATAGTATTTTGATTTCTCATAAAGTCACTAGCTTCCATTTGCTCCAGTCTAATTATGAAGGAATGATTCTCTTCAGTGAGTTTTTGAGATTTTTTTTTTCCATCTGGCAAATTCATTTTTTTAAGGCATTCTCTTCATTGGCTTTTTGAGTCTCTTTTGCCACTTGCATTCATCTATTTTTTAAAATGTTATTTTTTTCAGTCAGGTTGTTGCCTCTTATTTCATAATTTTTTTGCATTGTTTTCATTTCTCTTCCCAATTTTTCCTCTTCTTCTCTTATTTGGTTTTCAGGATCCCTTTAAAGCTCCTCTGTGGCCTGTAACCAGCTCATGTTTTTCTTGGAAGCTTTTGGTGCAGGAGTTCTGACTTAGTTGTCTTCCTCCTGTTCCATGCTTTGATCCTTTTTGTCCCCAACAAAGGAATCCAAAGTCAGATTGCTGTGCTTGCTTTGCTTCCTTTGCTTGCTCATGTTGCCACCCAATTACTTGGCTTTTTAGTGTTTTTGCCACAGTAAAAACTCTGCTACCATAGAGGAGAGCTTTGTCCCAAATTGCTGGGGTTTTCTCAGCTGCTAGAGCTATTAGTTGGGTACCTTCTCTGAAGCCTCCACATGTCCTAGCAAGTTGGTTATGCACCCCAGGGCTTCCATGCTAGACAGCAATCCATGTCCAAGCAGGTTAAAGCAAGAGAGATTACCCCTTAGACTGCTTGCTTTGTCCCCCTACAATCTGTAAGCAAGGAACTTTGAAACAGCCATTTGGTGGTGGTGGCTGCCATGCCTCAGCCACTTCTCCCTCTAGTAGGCAAAGGCCAGACCACACTCTCCAGCTCCTGGTTCCCAAAGTCCATACTGCACTGACCTCTCACTTTGTCCTTAGGATCTATGGATTGATAATTTTGGAAACCACTACAGCTGCTGGTGATCTGAAGTCCCTCCAGCCATTGGCTGGTTGTGGCTGCTGTGGGGCTAAAACCTCTGGCTCGTGCAGGGTTGGGCTAGGCTCCCAGAGCACTATGCTAGCCTCTTCCTGCTGGCCTGTCAGGCTGTCTTCAGAGGGAAGTTAGCTTCTCTATGTCATTTTGTGGGTTCTGTATCTCCAAAGTTTGTTTAGAGTCATTTTTTTTTTACATGAATTGGAGGAGGCAGAAGGGAGAGCTGTGAGGAAGTCCTGTTTCTACTCCACCTTCTTGACTACCCTTGATAATTTCTTGAAAGTTTCTGCCCAGGCCCTTTTTTGATCATGGCTTTCAGGTAGTCCAATAATTCTTAAATTATCTTTCCTGCATCTATTTTCCAGGTTGGTTTATTTCCCAATGAGATATTTTACATTTTCTACTATTTTTTCATTCTTTTGATTTTGCTTGACTGATTCTTGATATCTCATAGAATCATCAGCTTCCACTTGCCCAATTCTAATTGTCAAGAAATTATTTTCTTCAGTTAGCTCTCAGACCTCCTTTTCCATTTGACCAATTCTACTTTTTAATGAGTTCTTCTCTTCAGTGTTTTTTTTCCACCATTTGACCAATTCTATTTTTTAAGGAATCATTTTTTTCAGTCAATTTTTGTTTTTCCCTTTCCAAAGTGTTGACTTACTCTTTCATACCTCTTGTTTCTATTCCCAATTTTTCTTCTATTCCTCTTATTTGATATTAAAAATAATTTTTGAGCTCTTCTAAGAGAACATTTTAGACTTGAAACCAGTTCATATTCTCCATTGAGGCTTTGCGTGTAGGCATTTTGACATTGTTGTCCTCTTCTGAGTTTGTGTTTTGATCTTCTGTGTCACCATAGTAACTTTCTATGGTCAGCGCTCTTTTCTGGCTTTTCCTCATTTTCTAGTCTATTTTGTGATTTAAAAATTCAGCTCTTCTCCTAGGGTACAGGGGACACTGTCTCAAGCTTCTTGTACTGGGGCCAGGGGCCTGGTCACTGTCTTTCTATGCCAGGGCCTCAGATACTAATGGCCATTCCTTTTAGCACTTTGGGCCACAGCAGGAAGCAGCACAAACAATGTCTACACACCCTAGCCAGGAAGCCTTGCAGAAGGCCTGAGATTAGCTCAATCTCTAACATACAGTTGAAACCTGAGTGACAATACTAATTTCTGAATGTAGCTTGCTAAGACAGTTAGGTTGAGGCTAGCTCTTGCAGTAGTAATCAAAGGAAAGAAATTGAGCATTCATTAAACACCTATGTGTCAGACTCTGTTCTAAGTACTTTACAAATATTATCTCATTTTAACCTTATAACAACCTTGTGACATAAATCCTGTTATTATACCCATTTTACAGTTGAGGAAACTGATGGAGACAGAGATGGAGTGACTTGCCCTGGTTACATAGCTTGTAAGTGTTTGAGGTCGTATTTGAAGTCAGGTCCTGTTTACTCCAGGTCCAACTCTTTATCCACCATACCACCTAACTTTGTGAAAGGAAATGGAGACAGAAAGTCGAAACTGAGGTGGAGGAGGAGAGGTAGTTAGTTCCAGCCAACCCAGGCAGAAACAGCAATGATAGTAGCATTCAGGATCAAAACAGTGTCTATTTAACCTGTCCATGAATGCATCGGTGGGCAGACAAATCTTAGCTCTGGCATTAAGTTGCAAGCCAAGACCTGAGGCTGTAAATACGATTAAACAGAAGACAATACCAAACACAACAAAGAAATGTCAAAGCCCATGAAGTAAACCCAGAAGAAGAGAGTTACTCTACTAAAATTATAATCATAATCTCAGAGCAAAAAGTGGCATGACCACAAGGATTAAACAAAAGTCCTGACAGAAATTAAGCAGGAAGTAAATAATGAAATTTGAACTCTGAAAATAGCTTAGAAATTTTAATTCTATAGCATACAGAGGCTAAAGAAGGACTAAATAAGTTCAAAGTCTATCAGTTAAAAAATAAAAGTCTATAATAGAAAGAGAAGACAAATAGTGAAGAGAATGGGGAAAATACTTTTTTATAGAAAAGGTACAGAAAATGAAAATTTAAAAACTAACAAAACAAATGAAAAGGGATGTGATGAAGAACATTTTACTTGACTGCTAATCTGATAAGAAAAAGAAAAGCCAAGGAATTTTACATATTTTTTTAAAAAGCAGGTAAGAAAAAGGAATTATTATGTGAAACCCCCAAACTTAGGAAATGGGAAACAAATGGGCAAGGGGACTTTGATGATGAGGGGAAGATAGCCTATGGAAATAGGGTTACTTTAAAGTAGATTGAAACTAAAATAACTGAAGAGACAGTACTATGTTTACAGAAGGAGATGGAAACATCCTAATTTTGAAAAAAAAATAGAGACAGAGGAAAATATGAACACAACTCTCATAACTTTAAGTGTTAATGGATTAAACAATCCAATAAAATGAATAGTGACAGATTAGATTATTTTTCCAACCTCACAATCTTTTGCTTACAAGAAACATTTTTAGAAAACATATATATACAGAATAAAAGTGAGTCTGGAAAATTTTTTTACTACACATCAGCTGTGTTCAAAAAAGCAAGAATTTCAATAATGTTTTCAGATAAAACAAGAACATCTTTCAAAATGTAAAACTGGATAGACAAGGAAACTACATTATGCTGAAAGAAATTATAGAGAACTAGTATCATTATCAACCTTATTTAGCTTATATGTTCCAAATGCCATAAATCTAAATTCATAAAGGGAAAATTAACTGAACTATAAAGAGATACAGACAGTGACACGATAGTGGCAGGAGGTTTCAATTTCTCTCCCTCAGTTTGGGATATGTCTAACAGAAAGATAATTGAAACAGAAATATAGAACTGAACAAATTGCTGGACAAACTAGAGCTAAAATCTTTATGGTGTCTTCTAAATGAGAGAGCTAAAGAAAATACATATTTTTCAGCACCATCTGGAACATTTAAAAAAAACTGGCCATATATTAGGGCACAGACATATTGCAAGGAAATGCAAAAAGAAGAAATAGTAAATACATACTTTACCAATCACACCTCAATAAAAATAATAGTCATTTAAAGGATCATAAGAAAAAGATAGAACCAAATGGAAAATTAGCAATGAAGTCCTAATTAATGAGTGAATCAAAGAACAAAACATAGAAACAATAATTATGTGAAAGAAAATTATAGTGATGAAATAACACACCAAAATTTCTGGGTTATAACTAAAACCGTCTTTGGGGAAATTAGGTTTTCCCTGAACAAAATGAACAAAATAGCAAAAGAGAGGATTAATGCACTAAATGTTCATTCAAAAATTAGGAAGCCAACAAATAAACCTAAAGCCTAAAATAAATACAAGAGAAGATATTAAAAATTAGAGGAAAGTTAAATAAACTGGAAATGAAAATACAGGACTCAAGAGAACCCTAGAAAGATATATGTTTGGTCCATGAGGAGAAGCTAAATGGTGACCAAATGATGACATTACAGTAGGAACAGAAGAGATATATCCTTTCAGAATCTACTGGCTTTAAGGGTCACAGAGAGAGTGCTGTAAGACAAACACAGGGACCTGTTATGTTCTCTTTTGTCAGTTTTGAGCATGGAGAGAAATGGAGAGAAAAGGAATATACCAGGTAAGAATAAAGGGAAAAGGGGAGGGACTTGCTATTTTGCATAATTGGGGTATATGACAAGAAGAGTATTGGGCATCTCATGGGCCTCTTATCTGAACTGAATAAATAAGGATTGAATATACATATAATATACAAAGAGCTTGGTATAGATATACATTGAGCTAAACAGAGAAACGGGTGGACTCAGGGAAAGGGGAGAAGTAGGTTAGAGAATACAAGTAAAACAAACATCTTTTTCAGAGGGTTAAAAATAAAGTGATTGGGGGCGGCTAGGTGGCGCAGTGAGTAGAGCGTTGGCCCCGGAGTCAGAAGGACGTGAGTTCGGATCCGACCTCAGACACTTAATGCACACACAAAAGCCTAGCCGTGTGACCTTGGGCAAGTTACTTAACCCCAACTGCCCTCAAAAAAAAAAATAAAGTGATTGAAAAGATAGAATGAGAAAAATACACTTCTCGCTCAAATTTATTACAAAATAATTGTTATAGAAAAATTTTTAAACGTTAAAAAATTATTGTCATACCTAAAAATAAATCTATATTAATGATACGACTAAAATGTTACCACTGTCATTTAAAATACTTTAGCAGCATAGACTGTCTTTTCTTTAAATCTTCATAAATAGGCTAGTAGGTGCAGAGATCTTATACCTTGGTGTATTTACAGGCTCACATTCTCACTCACAATATAGCTGGATGACCTGGGGCATTATCTAAAATCAGTAGTGCTTTAAATGCATTTGTACTTGCAACATATTCAACAGCTCAGCTAAAGTAATTTCAAAACCAGGTTTCAAAAATAGCTTATTCACTTTTGCTTTCTATTTGACCACCAAAGTACTGGACATTATTGATGCTTTTAGCTGCTCAGAGCATGAGGATTTTTAGACAAGCATTGATTTTAATTTAAAATTTCCTTTTACATTACCTTCCAATAAAAGTGTTAAGCAATCCTTGGGCACTTTAAAATCCAGGTTGAGTTCTCCCTTTCTTTTAGAAATATAAGTTCTGGAAGGCATCTTTTTTCAGATTGTTTCATCCATACTAATTTTGTTGAGAGAATACATATTCTTTGATTATTTCCTTCCAAATATCAGGATATTTAGCTTTCACATTCTCATCTGCACTGATCACCTCTGTGTATTTTTTTATACTAATTTATTTTAAATTTAAATATTAAAACTAAACATACAATAAGAAAAAAAGAAACATTAAAAAATACAAAATAAGGAAAGAAAAAAAGCCTTGCCATGTGCACCCCAGAATGTAAAAGAGGATTCAAAATATAAAGCAAAAAATTTGCATTTCAAGAAAGTCTATATAAGTTCTATACATTGTGTTCTATGAGAGCAGGGTTTCAGAACTACTAGACTCCACCCTCATCTAATTCTTCTATGTCACTTTCTTCCTCTTGCACCTCATTTGTATAAGATAATTACTCTTTTTACCTTTTCCTAGATGGTATTACTTTTTAGAATTATATCAGTTAGCTCTACTCCTGTCTTTCTTTTGAACTACTCAATTTCTAATTTCAACCTTAGACACATGCAGTTTACATTTTCTTATATAAAAAGGAAACAGTCTGTCCTTATTGACTCTCTTGTAATTAGTCTTTGATGTTTACCATATATTGCTCTTGGATCTTATATGTCAGATTTTTTTTTGAGTGCGGGTCTTTTTGCAAAAACCTGATAATCTGGCAATTTGTTGACTGTCCTTTTTTTCCATTTAGGATTACGCTTAACTTTGCTGGGTACAACTGCAACTCCAGTCATTTTGCTCTTCAATATAGTATTTCAACACCTTCTATTTTTTTTAGCATAGCCACTGCTAGGTCTTGTGTGATTCTAATTGGTGCCCTGCCATATTTAATTTTTTTTCTTGTTTTTCATAATTTCTTTTTGAGCTTAGGCTTTTGGAATTTAGCTATGATATTCCTCTAGGTTTTCCTCATAGGATCCCTTTCAGGTGGTGATTGGTGGATTTTTTTTTCTATTTCTACTTTCCTCTCTTGTTCCAACACTTCAAGAAAATTTTCTTCGTACTATTTTACCAAGATTCTTTTTTTTTTTTTTTGATTTCTTGGCTTTCAGGTAGTCTGATTATTCTTATGTTTTCTCTTCTTGATCTATTCTCTAGATCAGTTGTTTTTTATGAGATATTTCATATTCTCTTCTTTTTTTCATTCTTTCTATTTTGTTTTATTATTTGAGGTCATTTTAACATTATGTGATTGAACCTAACTTTTAAAGCAATTGACCCAACTAATACTAGCAGTCAGTGTTTCTTCGCTATCTACTTCATTTTCTTTCATTGCCTTAAATAAACTTGAGACATTTGTCAGAATGGTTGTTCTCCTAAGAGGAATGGATTTTTGATTGCAGTCTTCAATCTGTCCAGTTGAAGAATGTTCCATTTCTATCATTATAATTCTTCTATTATAGTTTTTTGTAAACCCCAAAAAGTTGATGCCAGTCACTCAGACAACAAGCATTTATTAAGAGCTTACTATGTTTCAGGTCCTATGCTAAGCTCTAGGGATAGATATGTTCCCCTCTTTTAAATATAAGAGGGGAACATAGTTTCTGCCCTTAAGGAGCTTACATTTTGTTGGGGAAGACAATACATAAAAGGAAGCTGGAAAGGGGAGAGGGAGAGGGAAGAAGGTGCTTTTCAGAGGTCTGGGGTGCATAATGCAGGAGTGCAGATAGGTGAGGAGATGGCTGCTCTGGGTACTCTTCTTAAATGGAGGTTCTGGGAGGAACTATTCAATCAGAAGTAAGGGTACTAGGGGTGGAAGATACTTTTGGTGTGAATTCCAGAAATGAAGTAGTCTTTCCGAAGGAAGAGTTTTCTGGAGGCATAGTAGAGAAGACTGGAGGAAGACAGCCTGGTGGGAAATGAGATGGTTGCCTTGGGCACTCTCCTTAAATAAAAGTTCTCATATATTTTTGCCTCTTTCTTTTATTTCACTTACTTGTTTTGAAACATTCCATGCCATAAATTCATGCATTCCAACATACTGTCCTATTTTAGAGTTAGTATAGCCACCTTCATTCCATTCAATTATTTATACAAATGTAATAACAAACTCTTTCTTTTTTGCACAGGCAGTGTCTCCATCTGAAGTATTCTTCCCTTTATCTAAATAGCACCTAAAGTATTTAAAAGAAAAGTTAGCTGAATTATAGGGAGAAATTGACAGCAAAAACATAGTAATTGAGTATACCAATGTACCCCTCTTAGATATAGACAAACCTAAGAAAAATAGTAATAAGAAAGAAGTAAGAACCAGAATAGAAGTTCTGAAAAGCTAGATATGATAGATCTCTGCCCAATTTCTCATGCATATATATATATATACATATACATATATATATATATATATATATATATCAGCTGTGCAAAAACTGACATTTTCTAGGGCATAAAAATTTCATGCATAAATGCAGAAAAGAGGCAACATTAAATATCATTTACTGATTGCAACATGATAAAAATAATAAAAACACTCATTTGGAAAAAAGATTAAGACTTAAATGAATTTGAAATACAGACAAATCTCATTTTTTTGTGTTTCATTTTGTCTGCTTTGCAGACATTGTGGCTTTTGTTTATTTTAAAAATGGAAGATTTGTAGCAACCCCAGGTCAAGCAAGTCTTTAAGTGCAATTTTCCCAACATCATGCATCCGTGTCACATATTAGTAATTTTTGCAGTATTTCAAACTTTTTCATTATTATATCTATTATAGTGATCTGTGATCAGTGATGTAACTCTTGTAATAATTTTGGGGCATTTTAAACCATGCCCATATAAGATGGTGAACTTTTTTCTCCCCTTTTATTTTTTTTAATAGTATTTTTACCAATTACTTGTAAAGATAATTTTTAACATTCATGTTTAAAAATTTTGAGTTTCCAAATTACCTGCCTGCATCCCTTATCACTCCCTTCCCTAAGATGGTATAATGCCAATGTGATTCCCATAGCAGCTTCTATGACTATGCAGATGTGTTTCCAGGGCAGATTCACAAAATATAATAAACTCTCTTCATTAAATGAAAAATCAAAGTATTTATTTGGATTAGAATACCAGCAGGTAATATTTAACAAGGTATCAATCATCACCACTCCAGGGAGCACAGACATCTTAGACATTCTTATTTGTTAGGCGTCCCTACAAACAATTTCCTTAGACTACTTCCTCCTTCTACACACTCAAGTTGCTTCTGTCTCTGAACACTGTGTCACTCTCACTCCCTGCTCTGCTCTGCTTCTTACACTTTCTCTCTCCCCGACATTCTATTTCAGTTGCTCCATTGAGTAAGCTCCTCCAACTCCTAACTCCATGTGACCCAGGCTCCATGTGACTTAGGTTGTATTCATGTGATTCAAAGCAGGTCACACAGGCCTATTAATGTATGGGGAAGATCTTTCTATTCCATTATCATTAGATGGTAAATAATTTGATATAGGTTACGTATGTGCAATCATGTAAAATGTATTTCTATATTAGTCATATTGTGGAAGAAGGAATGGGCCAAAAGAAAAGAACCACATACACAAAAACCCCAAAGAAAATGAAAATAGTATGTTTTAATCAATTTTTTCTCTGGATATGGATGGTATTTTTCATAGTCTTTTGGAATTGTCTTGGATCATTGCATTGCTGAGAATAGCTAAGTCATTCACAGTTGATCATCATATGGTATTGCTGTTACTATCAACAATGCTCTCCTGGTTCTGCTCATTTCACTTTGTATCAGTTCATGTAAGTCTTTCTAAGTTTTTCTGAGATCATCCTTCTTGTCGTTTCTTATAACACGAGAGTATTCTATTTCATTCATATGCCACAACTTGTTCAACCATTCTCTAATTGATGGGCATCTCCTCAATTTCCAATTCTTTGCCATGACAAAAAGAGCTGCTATAAATATTTTTGTACATTTATTTCCTTTTCCTTTTTTTATGATATCTTTGGGATACAGACCTAGTATTGCTAGATATTGCAGTTTGATTGCCCTTTGGGCATAGTTCCAAATTGCTCTCCAGAATGGCTGAATCAGTTTACAACTCCTCCAAAAGTACATTAATATCCCAATTTTCCCACATCCTCTCTAATGTTTATCATTTTCCTTTTCTTTCATGTTAGTCAATCTGATAAAGGTGAGGTGGCACCCCAGAGTTATTTTAATTTGCATTTCTCTAATCAATAGTGATTTAGTGTATTTCATCAAATAACTATCAGATGATAGCTTTTATTTCTTCACCTGAAAATAGCCTTTACATATCCTTTGATCATTTCCCAATTGAGGAATGGCTTGCATTCTTATAAATCTGACTCAGTTTTCTATATATTTGAGAAATGAGGCCTTTAGACAATATTAAGCCAAGTAAAAGGCCTATGATGCCCTGTAGGTGCTCAAGTGAAAGGAAAAGTCAATCAAGGAGGCAAAATTCATTTATTATCTTATTTTAAGAAATTGCCACAGCCACCCTAACCTTCAGTAACTATCGCCCTGATCAGTCAGCAGTCATCAACACTGAGACCCTCCACCAGCAAAAAAATTATAAGCTGCTCAAGGCTTAGATGATGGGTAGCATTTTTTTTTTTAGCAATAAAGCAGTTTAAAAATTAAGGCATGTAAATTTTTAAAGACAAAATACTGTTAAACACTTAATGAACTACAATATAGTGTAAACATAACTTTTATATGCACAGGAAACCAAAAAATTCATGTGACTCACTTTATTGCACTACTCTATGTATTAAGGTTGTCTGGAACAGAACCCACAATATATTTGAAGTATACATGTAATTTAATCCTAAGGAATTGATTATTCATAGAATGTTATCAATTGCTAGCAGAAACTGCATATAACCAATATCTCACACCATATACCAAGGTCAAAATGGGTACATGATTTAGATATAAGGGTGATATCATAAGCAAATTAGGGGAGTATAGACTATTTTGCCTGCCAGATCTCTGTTTAAGGGAAGAACTTATTATCAAAGGAGAGGGAGAGAACACTGTGAGATACAAAATAATTTTGATTATGTGAAATTAAAAAGGTTTTGCACAAATAAAACCAATGTAGCCAAGATTAGAAAGAAAGCAAGAAATTAGAAAAAAAAATTTACAGCGTTTCTCTGTTAAAGGTTTCATTTCTCAAATATATAGAGAACTGAGTCAAATTGATATGAATATGAGTCATTTTCCAATGGATAAAAGGTCAAAGGATATGAAAAGACAGTTTTCAGATGAAGAAATAAAAACTATCTACAGGCATATTTTTTAAAAAAATGCTCCAAATAGCTACTGATTAGAGACATGCAAATTAAAACCACTCTGAGGTCATCTCACACCAATAGAATTGGTGAATATGACAGAAAATAAAAATGATAAATGTTGGAAGAGGTGTGGGAAAATGTGATACATATCAGAAATGACAAATTCTGGCGGGGGGGATGTGGGATAAATAGGAACACAAATGCATTGTTGGTAGAGTTGTGAACGGATCCAACCGTGCTTTTTTTTTTTTTTTGCTTTCTTTTTTTGGAGGGCAATTGGGGTTAAGTAACTTGCCCAAGGTCACACGGATAGGTTTTAATTTGTGTGTGTGTTAAGTGTCTGAGGTCGGATCTGAACTCAGGTCCTTCTGACTCCAGGGCTGACGCTCTACTCACTGCGCCACCTAACCGCCCCAGATCCAACCATTCTTAAGAGCAATTTGGAACTACTCCCAAAGGGCAATCAAACTGTGCTTACTCCTTGATCCCGTCAATACCACTACTAGTTTAGTATCCAAAAGACAGCAAAGAAAAAGGAAAAGGACCTATATATGGAAAAATAGCAGCTCTTTTTGCAATGATAAAGATTGGGGAATTGAGGGGATGCCCACCAATTGGGGAATGGCTGAACAAATCATGGTATATGATCTTGATGTAATACTATTCTGTGATAAGAAATGACAAGCAGGATGATTTCAGCAAATTTGGGAATCACATGAACTGATGCAAAGTGAGCAGAACCGGGAGAACATTGTTGATAGTAATAGCAATATTATATGATGATCAGCTGTGAATGACTTAGCTATTTTCAACGGTACAGTGATCTAATTCCCTTTCAAAGGCCTTATGTTGAAAAATGCTATCCAGCTCCAGAGAAAGTGCTGAAGGAATCTGATTGCAGATCATTGTATATTTTTTTACTTTATTTTTGTCTGTTTTCTTTCATAACATGGCTAATATTGAAATCTTTTTACATGACTTTACATGTATTATTTATATAAAATTGCTTGCTTTCTCAAGGAGAGGGGAGATGAGGGAAAGAATTTGGATTCAGATTTTAAAATTAAAAAAAAGAATGTTAAAAGTTGTTTTAACATGTGACTGCAAAAATTTTAAAAGAACATAATTGCACAGGCATACAGAACCCTAAAGAATTGACTAAAATATTTTAAAATGTTATAATTTCAGCAAAAGAACAGGATGCAAATTAAGTTCATTTAAATCATCAACTTTTTCCAAATGTTACCAAAAGCTGAACAGGAAGAAATAGAAAGGAAAATTACATTCAAAATAATTACAAAATATGTAAAATATTTGAGAATCCATTCACTAAGACATATTGCAATTATGTGAATATAAAATTATGTGAACACTGTACAGAAATAAAGCCTTAAAAGAATTGAAATTTTAAGTTCTCATGACTGGGCTGTTCCAATGAAATAAACATAATATTGCCTAAATTAATTTACTTATTGTCATAGCAATCAAAGTACTAATAATATCTAGAACTAGACAAAATAATAGCAAAATCAACCTAGAGGAACAAAAGATTAACAATCGTAAGGCAAATAAAGGGGGAAAGATGGGGAAAAGATATAGCGAAGAGCCAAAATGATGGAGTACAACTGAGTTCTATTCCACAGGTCCTCCAAAAAGATTTAGAAAAATATTTCCTGACCAGGTTCTGATCAGTAAATCCAAGAAAAATATAGTCACAGTCATTAATTTTCCAGTCCATGTTCGCACAGGAAACAGAGAGATCTATAGACATAGAAGATGGGATTTAGCCAGGAACAGTCACCGAGAGTATCCCAGAGCAGAGAATATCTGTAAAGGAGGGCAAGGAGAGGCCCAAAATCAAGCGTAGAGGAACCTAAAGTTGTGTAAGGTGCAGAAATAGGTGACAAATGGAGCCTTAGTTGCTCATTGCACAATTCTGGGTCATAGATCCAGGGCTGACTTGAACAGGTCCCTGTGTCTAGGGATTACATTTTAGGTTGATGTGTAGTCAAAGTCTCTAGGTTATGTACTGAGCAAGAAGCAAGTTCAGAAGAAAGCAGTAGAGTGGCTCTGACTGGTTTCAGTTCCAGCTTCTAGTCTAGTCTGAAGCCTGAAATGAATAACCAAGGCAAGATTTCTAGAACAAAGGGGGCTGGTAGCTCTCTCATTCTGAAAAGAGCCTTCCAGATGGCTAATTGTTTCTGAGTTCAGCAATAATTTAACAAAACTCCAACCAGGAACAAGCTCATAGAAGTATTGCTCAGACCAAGGTCAGGAACCTGCAGGTTTTGGACCCAAAGGTCATCTATCAGACTTTTCCCCTGGATCAAACCATTTAGGGAGCGCTGAAAGCTTGCAAGTCCCCAGCCTGACCTGTCCTTGAGATCCTGGAATAACACAACGCTCAGTACCCCCAAGAAAGCAGCAGTAAGAACCTAAAAGATACAAAGTCAGTACAGACATGTCCTCTAGAATTATGCAGAACTTGGACCAAACTTAAATTCTGAAATCAGGAAGTAAGCTGTAAGAATAAGTAAAAAAAATCTCACCATAAAAAGTTACTGTGGTGAAGGGGATGCCCAAGATACAGATCCAAAAGAAGGAATGGCTTCAAAACATCTAGAGTCAAAGCCTTACACAAAAAATATAGCTTGGGAAGAAGTTCAACTAGAATTTCTAGAAGAAATAAAGCTAGTTTTTTTAAAAAAGAGTTTAAAATATTTTTATAAATTAAATAAGAGCACTAGAGGAAAAATATAGAAAATAAATGAGAGCTATGGAAGAAAGAATCAGAAAGAGATTGAATAGCTTGGCACAAGAGATACAAAACTTTGACTCAATAACAGACTCCCTGAAAATGAGAATGAACCAAATAGAAACAATGAATCCATCCACAAACTAACAAAAATACTAAAATATATTTGAAAGACTGAAGAAAATATGAGGTATCCCAAAGCCAAAACAAACAACCTAGAAAGTAGTTGAAGGAGAGAGAATTTACCAATAATTAGACTACCTGAAAGCCATGACCAAAAAAGAGCTTACACATCATATGTGTAAGAATGTAAAAAAGAAAACTGCTGAAATCTTCTAGAATAGGAGGATAAAGTGGAAATAGTAAAAATCCACTATTACCTTCTGAAATAAATCCCCCAAGCAAAAAAATAAAAACAAACAAACAAACCACCCAAAACATCCCAGGAATATTATAGCCCAAATCCAGAAATTCCAGGTCAAAGAAAAAATATTGCAAGTATCCAGAATTCAAGTACCAAGAAGCCACAGTCAGGTTTATACACTATTTAACAGCCATGGGGCAAAAGGAACAAAGAACTTGGATATTTTAGAAGACAAAAAATATAGGGCTGTGGCCAAGATTAACTTATCCAGTAAAACCTAGTGTAATCTTACAGGTAGGAAAATGATTTTCAATGAAATAGAGGACTTTCAAACATTCTTGATAAAAAGACCAGAAGCTGTGATGAAACTTTAAAGTTGGATTTCTTAAATCCACTCAAGTCATCTGATCTTGTTAATCAGATATATTTCCATATGGAGATGAGTGGTGTCATATCCACAGAAGCTAAATACTACCATATCCTTGCAACATTAGGGCAGATTACCCCCAACATCCTCCCTCCTCTCCACCCCTCCCCACCGCAGTGTAGTGCCAATGCAATATTTACAGTGCCCATGATCATGATAAAGACTGTTACTAAAAGTATCACATGATGTTCAATCGCAAAATATACCAAACCCTCCAGATAGAGGATAGAAGTGAAGCATTTATTTAGACACCAAAAACTCAATCCCAAAACCAGTAAGCCAATTCCATCATAGTACAAAAGATATTCAGAAGCCATAATAATGCTGAGAGCCACAGCATCCTTCAGCCTTCCCACAAACCAATACAAGATCAATATTTACTCACAAGCCTCTCTATCTCCTTGCCTGATGTCCTCCTCTCTCTCCCACCATCTGGCTAGCTCTAACTACCAGCTTCCTGTGGGCTCTGCTTCCCTTCAGCAAACTCCTCTCACCACAGGCTCTGTGTGACTATATTTAGCCTATTAGGGGGCAGGGTTTATCTTCACAGCAGAGAAGCTTCCTGTGGGCTCTGCTGCACTCTTTAGCAAATTCCCTCCATCACAGGCTCCATATGATTACATTCAGCCTATTAAGGGGAAGAGTTTACTTTCAAAGCAAGGGAAGTCTTCAAACCCCCCTCCCTACTCCTGCCCACATCTATTAAGGGGGCAGGGAAGATCTTAAGTTCCCATTCTCATTATACCCAGCTACTAGTGACTTTTCATCTGAGATTTCCTTCTATCTACTCTGTATTTATTTTGTATGTATCAGTTATTTACATGCTGCCTTATCCATTTGAATGCAAGCTCTTTGAGACCAGGGACTGTTTTTGCCCTTTTTTGTATCTTCATTGCTTAGTATAGCAAATAATTAATGAATGCTTGTTAATTTGACTCGGTATAGTGGAAGAAGGGAGAAATTTGGGATGTACTAGTTTTTTTTAATCTTTTTAAAATTTTAATTTAATATTTTATTTTTCCCCAATCACAAGTAAAAACAATTTTCAACATTCATTTTAAAAATTGAATTCCAAATTCTCTCCTGCCATCCTTAGCCTCCTCTATGAGAAGGCAAGCAATTTGATATAGGTTATACATGTGTAATCATGCAAAACATATTTCCATATTAGTCATGTTGTAAAAGAAAACAAAGACTAAAATAAAAACCCAAGAAAAATAAGGAAAGTTGAAAAAAGTGTGCTTTGATCTATATTCAGATTCCATCTGTAGGAATTTCCCTTTTTATGCTTTTTATGCCTTTTTATGTTTCTCTTGAATCGTGAATTTAGAAGTCAAATTTTTCTATTCATCTCTGGTCTTTTCATTAGGAATGCTTGAAAGTCTTCTATTTTATTGAATACCTTTGTTTCCCCTTGAAGGATTATACTCAGTTTTTCTGGGTAGGTGATTCTTGGTTGTAATTCCAGATCCTTTGCCCTCTGGAATATCATATTTCAAGTCCTCCAATCCTTTAATGTAGAAGTTACTAACTCTTGTGTTTTCCTGACTGTGACTGCTTTATATTTTAATTGTTTCTTTCTGGCTGCTTGCAATATTTTCTGCTTAACCTGGAAGCTCTGGAATTTGCTTATAATATTCCTGGGAGTTTTCATTTTGGGATATCTTTTAGGAGGTGATCAGTATATTCTTTCAATTTCTATTTTACTCTCTGGTTCTAGAATCTTGAAACAGTTTTCCTTGATAATTTCTTGAAAGATGATGTCTAGGCTCTTTCTTTTTATATCATGGCTTTCAAGAAGTCCAAGAATTTTAAAATTCTCTCTCCTGAAATTGGAACACTAATGCATTGTTGGTGGAGTTATGAACTGACCCAACCATTCTGGAGAGCAATTTGGAACTATTCCCAAAAGGCTACAAAATTGTGCATATCCTTTGAATCAACAATGCCACTACTAGGTCTATATCCCAAAGATCATAAAAGATGGAAATCTTAAAACAATTGAAAAGGACCTGCATGTACAAAAATATTTATAGCAAATCTTTTTGTGGTGGGGATGCCCATCAATTGGGGAGTGGCTAAACAAATTATAGGATACGAATATAATGGAATACTATTGTGCTATAAGAAATGATGAACAGGCAGATTTCTGAAAAACCTGGAAAGACTTACATAAACTGATGCTGAGTAAAGTGAGCAGAATAGGAGAACATTGTCCATAGTAATAGCAATGTTATGTGATGATCAACTATGATAGACTTAGCTCTTCTCAGCAATATAATGATCTAAGAAAATTCCAAAAGATTCATGATGGAAAATGCTATCCACATACAGAGAAAGAACTATGGAGTCTGGATACAAATAAAAGCATTCTGTTTCCACTTTTTTGTTTTTTTCTTTCTTATGGTTTTCCCTTTTAATCTGATTCTTCTTTCACAATATGACTAACTTGGAAATATGTTTAATATGATTGTACTTGTATAACCTATATCAGATTGTTTGCCATCTTAGGGAGGGAGGAGTAGAAGAAGGGAGGAAGAAAATATTTAGACCTTAAAATCTTATAAAAGTGAATATTGGAAACTATCTTTACATGTAATTGGAAAAAATAAAATACTATTAACCAAGGTGGCAGGGGATAGGAGGAATAATTATCTCTCTTAGATGTTTTCCAGGTCAGTAGTTTTTCCAATAAGATATTTCACATTGTCTTTTATTTTTTCATTCTTTTGGTGTTGTTTTATTGTTTCTTAATGACTATTAGCTTCCATTTGCTCAGTTCTAGTTTTTAAGGAATTCTGTTCTTCAGTGAATTTTTGTACCTCTTTTACCCTTTGCCTATTCTGTTTTTTAAAAGTGTTATTTTCTTTAATAATTTTCGTGCCTCTTTACCAAACTGTTGACTTGTTTTTCATTATTTTCTTGCATCATTTCTCTTCCCAATTTTTCCTCTATCTCTCTTACTTGATTTTTAAAATACTTTTTGAGCTCTTCCATGGCCTGAGACCAATTTCTATCTTTTCTTGGAGACTTTGGATATAAGAGTTTTGACTTGGCTGTCATCTTCTGAGTGTGGGTTTTGATCTTCCTTGTAAGTTTTTATGGTCAGAATTTTTCCTGTTGTGTGCTCATTTTCCCAGCTTATCTCTTGACTTAATTCTTTGCTAATGTAGAGCTCTGCTTCCAGGGTGGAAGGCATATTGTCCCAAGCTTCAGGGATTTTGTACAGCTGTTTTCAGAGATACTTCTAGGGACCTGTAAGTTTTAAGTTCTTCCAGGGTGGTATGATCTAAAGAGAGATGTGTTTACTACTTCCCTGGCCTGTGCACTTGTCTATGAATGGCCATAAATACTCTTTTCTGCCCTGGAGCTGTGATAAGAGTCCCTACTCCACTGTGGCCTCAAGCTCTGGTGTGCTATTGCTTCTCCTTGCTTTGGGATTGTCCCCCGGGACTGTGACCCAGATCTGAGTATGGGCACAGTAATAGAGTCCTCCCCCATTGCCAGCAAAGAGACCTCTGTATTCTCCTTCTGACCAGTTGTTTGAGACCATTACCATTTGTGGGCTGAGAGCTCTCAAAGCAGCAGCTACTGCTGCTGCATTCATCCCAAGGCCTGCTCCTGGTTTGTTGGGGCCTGGTCTATGATGGCATGGTCTGCAGTGGACTGTGCTCCTCCCTCACTCTGGTATGACAGACCTTTTCTTCCAAACTTTTAAGTTGTTTTGGGTTGGAAAATTGCTCCATCCTGTCCTTTTGTGGGTTCTGATACTCCAGGATTTGTTTTAGAGCATTATTTAAAGGTCTTTGGAGGGGTTTGAGGTAGAGCCCAGGTGAGTCCCTCCCTGCCTTCTCTCCACAGTTCTTAGATGTAATAGTTTTTACTCTTGGAAGGGATCATGGCACATCAAACCCATGCAAATAGGGAATGAGATTAGTCTTTCCTGATAAACTGGGGGCCATAGAAATTTCTGTTTGGAGAAATCAAAGCTTTCCAGGCTCCCCATTGATATTTCATATGAAACTTGCCTAGTACAGATCATGAGGCCTCCACAGTACATGGGATAGCCACCACTTCTTTTCAGACCTGAAGTGGAATCTGTCCATTAATGCTTCCCTGATCCCTAGCTATTTTGTCAAATTGATTTTGCTGACACATATAATTTCTTAATTTCTCATAATTTCTTAATCACTAAGATATTAACAACAGGAAGAGACTCACTTATGTGACTGATCACTTAAATCAACCAAGCAAAAGCTTGATTGAAGGGATAAGCATGATTCTAAGACCTGGCAGCCAATTCATTTAGATTCTGACTGCTATGACATGAAGGAGAACCATATAATCTACAAACTTTTGGTAATTACAGAATGTTAACCTTTGGAAGGAAGGATTTAATAAGAGTATTATGAAGAATATTTACTACTTGGTTAGTAGGGGGGGGTGGACGATTATCTACTTAAGGATTTGTTATTGAATGGATTTTTTTTAAATTAATTAAACAAATGCTTTATTAACTTCTGGTTTACATCATTCATTTCCACCAGATTATGAGTTACATTTTCCCCCCATTTTTTCCCTACCCACCACCCAGAATAGCAGTCCCACTAGATATCCCCTCATCCAATCTGCTCTCTCCCATATCTTCTCCCATACCCCCTTCGACTTTGTCATTAGGGCAAGGTGGATCTCTGAGCCCCAATGCCTGGACATCTTATGAAACATTTCATTTTAAAACTTCGATTTTCAGATCCATTCCCTTCCTCCCT
This sequence comes from Gymnobelideus leadbeateri, assembly GCA_011680675.1. Taxonomy (NCBI): domain Eukaryota; kingdom Metazoa; phylum Chordata; class Mammalia; order Diprotodontia; family Petauridae; genus Gymnobelideus; species Gymnobelideus leadbeateri. The sequence goes on along the minus strand of WOXC01009566.1, from coordinate 220,501 downwards.
TGTCACCCACTTCCTCTGAGAAGATAAGCAATTCAGTATGTGTTGTACATGTATAGCTATACAAAACATTACCATAGTAGATATATTATAAAAGACTGCTTATATTTCCCTCCCACCCGTCTCACCTCCCACCTGGTCCATTCCCTACTTTGATCCTGTCCCTCTTTGATAGTGGGTACTTCCAACCTCCCCTCCCCCCAGAATGCCCTCCCCTCCATCCTCCCCCCTCTCATCCCCCTTTCCCCTACTCAGGAGAGTGAGTGAGGGTAAGATATTCCATTTAGTATGTATGTGATTCTCTTCTTGAGCCAACTTCAATGAGAATATGCTTTTGCCGTTTTGCCTTCCTGTTCTTCCCCTTCCCTGCAACTACTTCCCCTTGCCTTTTCTACATGAGATAGTTTACCCTACCCTGTCTCTCTCCATCTCCTCTTGCCACTTTCCTCTCTCACCTCTTGATTTCACCCCTTAAGAATCATCCCTTCCTGGGGGCGGCTAGGTGGCACAGTGAGCAGAGCGCCGGCCCTGGAGCCAGAAGGGCCCGAGCTCAGATCCGGCCCCAGACACCCAACACACAAACAAAAACCCAGCCACGTGACCCCAGGCAAGTCACCCAACCCTAATTGCCCTCCAAAAAAAAAAGAATCATCCCTTCCCATCAAATTCAACCTGTGCCCTCTATCCATGTATACCTGTGGACATATGCCATGTACCCTTCTTCAATTATTTTCAAAATGAGAAAGGTTTCATCAAACACAGTTATTGTTTTTCCATGTAGGACTGTAAATAGTCCAATTTTGATAAGTTCCTTTTGATTTCTTTTCCTTGATTACCTTCTCAAGCATCTCTTGCTTCTTGTGTCTGAATGTCAAATTTTCTATTCAACTCTGGTTTTTTCCTCAAGAATGCTTGAAAGTCCTCTATTCCACTGAATGACCATATTTTCCCATGAAACAAGATACTCAGTTTTTCTGGGTAGGTGACCCTTGGGTTCATTCCCAGCTCTTTTGCCCTCTGGAATATCATATTCCATGCCCTTCTATCCCTCAATGTAGAAGCTGCCAGGTCCTGGGCTATTCTGATTGTGTTTCCACAATATTGAAATTGTTTCTTCCTGGCTGCTTGGAATATTTTCTCCTTGATCTGGGAGATCTGAAGCCTCGCTATAATATTCCTAGGAGTTTTCTTTTTGGGATCTTTTTCAGGAGGCGATTGGTGGATTCTTTCAACCTCTATTTCCCCCACTGGGTCTAAAACATCAGGGCAATTTTCCTTGGGAATTTCTTTAAGGATGATTTCTAGGTTCTTTCTTTGATTATGGCTTTCAGGTAGTCCAATAATTTTTAAGTTGTCTCTCCTGGATCTATTTTCCAGGTCGGTGGTTTTTCTCATGAGATATTTCACATTGCCTTCTATTCTTTCATTTGTTTGGATTGGTTTAATAGTATCTTGATTTCTCATAAAGTCACTAGCTTCCATTTGCTCCATTCTAACTCTGAAGGAATGAATCTCCTCAGTGAGCTTTTGAGATTCTTTTTCCATCTAGCAAATTTGACTTTTTAAGGCATTCTTCTCCTCATTGCCTTTCTGAGCCTCTTTTGCCATTTGAGTTAGTCTATTTTTTAAGGTGTTATTTTCCTCAGTCAGGCTGTTGACTGTCATTTCATACTTTTCTTGCATCTTTTTCATTTCTCTTCCCAAATTTCCCCCCACTTCTCTTATCTGCTTCTTAAGGTCCTCTATGGCCTGTAGCCAGCTTGTATTTTCATTTGGGGCTTTTGGTGCAGGAGTTCTGACCTTACAGTCCTCCTCCATGCTTTGAGCCTCTTTGCCCCTAAAATAGGAGTCCAATGTTGAACTTTTCTGTTTATTTTGTTTCGTTTGCCTAGGCATGTTGCTACTTAATTACCTGATTTTGGGGCTTGTTGCCACAGTAGGACTCTGCCACCAGACAGGGGAGCTTCTGCCCAAACGTGGGGTCTTCACAACTTCCGCTAGTTGGGTGGCCTCTGTAAAGCCTCCACCCACTCTGGCAAATTGGATACCCACCCCAAACTTCCCCCCCCCAGACCACAATCCAGATCAGGCAGTTTAAAGCAAGAGTGATTAACCCGCAGACTGATTGCTGGATCTCCCTACAGTTTGCAGACCAGGAGCTAGAGCCACTACTGATGCTGCAAAATGGCTTCCATGCTGCTGTTTCTTCAGCAGCTTTTCGCCCCCAGGGGAGGAAGCCACGCATTCCCCAAATACTGGTCCCAAAGTCCATAGGGCACTAACCTCTCACTTTGTCCTAGGCATATCTGTGCTGATAATTCTGGAATCACCACAATTGCTGGTGTTCTGGGGTCCCTCCAGCCAGCGGAAGGCCTGGCCACCCTGGGGCTAAAACCGTGGACCTGGGCTCAGCTCTGTGCACTGCGCTGTTGGTTCCCAGCATGCTGTGCTGCCTGCTCTCAGAGCGCTGCGCTGGCCGCTCCCTGCAGGGCTGCTGAGCTGTCCTCGGCAGGAGGTTAGCTTCTCTGTGCCGTTCTGTGGGTGCTGTGGCTCCAGAAGTTGTTCGGAGTCCCTTTTCACATTGTTTGAAATTTGTGTGGGGCAGAGCACATTGGAAATGCTGTTTCTACAGAATGGATTTTTTTTTAAAAGAGAAAGATAAAGTCTTATAAAATATTTGGGAATCTACTTGCCAAAACAAACCCAGAATCTATATGATCACAACTACAAAACACTTCTCACACAAATAAAATCAGATCTAAATAGTTGGAAAAATATCAATTGCTCGTGGCTGGGTCGAGCTAATATAATAAAAATGACAATTTTACCCAAACTAAATTATATATTTAGTGCCATTCCAATCAATTTACCAAAAAACTACTTTGTAGAGTTAGACAAAATAATAACAAAATTTATTTGGAAAAACAAAAGGTCTAGAATATCAAGGGAATTAATGAAAAGAAATGCTAGGGAAGGTGGACTAGCTATGCCAGATCTTCATCTGTATTATACAGCAGCAGTCATCAAAACTGCTTGGTACTGGCAGAGGTGTAGAGTAGTGGATCAATGGAAAAGATTAGGTGCAGGAGACCCAGCAGTTAATGAATATAGCAATCTATTGTTCGATAAACCCAAGGACCCCAGTTTTTGGGATAAGAATGCACTATTTGACAAAAACTGCTGGGAAAACTGGAATACAGTATGGCAGAAACTGGGCATAGATCACTATCTAACACCATATACCAAAATCAAGTCTAAATGGGTGCATGATCTAGGTGTAAAGGATGATACTGTAAGCAATTTGGGAAAGCAAGGAATAGTTTACCTGACAGATCTGTGGAGGGGGGAAGATTTTAGGACCAAACAAGAATTAGAGAGCATTATAAAATGCAAAATGGATAATTTTGATTACATTAAATTGAAAAGCTTCTGCACAAACAAAACCAATGTAACCAAGATCAAGAGGGAGGTGGGAAATTGGGAAAGAATTTTTACAACCTGTGTCTCTGATAAAGGACTCATTTCTAAAATTTATAGAGAATTGAGCCAAATCTATATAAATACAAGTCATTCCCCAATTGAGAAATGGTCAAAGGATATGAATAGGAAGTTTTCAGAGAAAGAAATTAAAGATATCTATAAGCATATGAAGAAATGCTCTAAATCACTATTAATTAGAGAAATGCAAATCAAAACAACTCTGAGATACCACATCTCTCCAGTCAGATTGGCTAAGATGACAAAACAAGAAAATGACAAATGCTGGAGAGGTTGTGGGCAAATTGGAATGCTAATACATTGCTGGTGGAATTGTGAACTTATCCAACCATTCTGGAGAGCAATCTGGAATTATGCCCAAAGGATTATAAATAATTTCATACCCTTTGACCCAGCCATACCACTTTTAGGGTTATATCCCAACGAGATCATAGTAGTGGGAGGAAGAACCATATGTACAAAAATATTTTTAGCAGCCCTTTTTGTGGTTGCAAAGAATTGGAAACTAAAGGGGTGCCCATCAATTGGGGAATGGCTAAACAAGTTGTGGTATATGAATGTAATGGAATATTATTGTGCTATAAGAAACGAGGAGGTGACGGATTTCATAATTACCTGGAGAGACTTATACAAACTGATGCTGAGCGAGAAGAGTAGAATCAGAAGAAATTTGTATACAATCACAGACATACCATATCTGTGACGACCAACTATGACAGACTGGAATCTTTTCAGCAATGCAGTGATATAAGTTAATCCCGAATGACTCAAGAAAGTGAGAAATGTGCCATCCAGAGATATAACTAGAAAGAACTGAGCCTGAATCCCGATGGAAGCAAACTAAATGATCTTGTTCTTCTCATTGTTTGGTTGTACTTCTTCCTTACCATCTTTCATCCCACCTAGTACAATATGCCTTTGTAATTGGAATAATGTTTAATATGAATGCATTTGCAGACCCTATACTGTACTATATGATGTCATGAGGGGAGGGGGGAGGGAAGTAAAGGAAATTTGAAAATCAAGGAACTATGGAATTGAATCTTGTCAACTGAAACTAAACTAATAAATTAATTAAAAAAAAATGTTGCTTGTGTCTTGTACTCTTTATAAAAGGCAAATGTCTCTAAATCCAAGCTGATCTACTGTGCAGTTAAGATTAGAAAGATCATTTGATTGCTCCCAATTACCTTGCTTTGGGGGGGGGGGAGACTTTTCTAGAGAATTGTTGTCTTGCTATTACCATTACCCAATTAAAAAAAATTAATTTGGGTGAACTCATGAAACATGTGCTCTGGCTTCATGGGAATAGCTACATCTCTGGTTTCTTGCCAAAGGTGTATAGTTGATTCCTTGTTCTCCATTACGGGAATTGGTGGGTCCTATGTTAGAGAGGATTAGCCATTCAGATAGAAGGAGCTGCCTATTCAGTGAATTTTAAGAGGACTGACTTCTCTCTCTCTTTTTCTGTGAATCTCATCCTCTCTATCTTTCCCTCCCCTCCCCTTTCTTTAGAATGTAACTCTTGAGACTCATGCAACTTCTCCTTTGGAATTCCAGTGAGGGTGAGGAAGGGATCTCTCCCTTTCCTCCAGTGGCAATGGCAATTTCACAAAGACCAAGGGACCAGCCAAAAAGTTCTGAACATTTGTCATTGTCTATGTGCAGGTTCCCCACTCTTGGTATGTGTCTATGACACTTGCCATAGCAAGGAAATAAAGCATGTGACCATTTCTATGGAGCCACAGCGCATGCTCCTGGGGCTCAACCATCCTTCCAGCTATATGTTTGTTATTGTTAGCATATAAACACGGGGTGCATTTGGCATATTTGTACATCCAGAAAGTTTTCTATGTCTTAGGGGGGGCTCAAACATTGTTTTTTCAAGTGGTTTCATCAGTGCTTTGCCCTTAAGAGTTCCACCAAATCCATGTGACACGGTTCTTAATGATCTCCTACAATTGTCTTCTAAAGACTCCTAGGAATTCATTTAGCACAAGATAATCTCAAAATTAAGTCTTTTTATTTTTAAATTTTTTAAAAGTCTTTTTGTTTTTGAGGTCCTAGACTTACCACAACTGGTGGGCCTAGAGGTTACACTCACACTTCAATAGCAAAGTTACACAAATGGAACAAACAACATATTATAAATTTCTCAGACATTACTATGTCCTTTTAAAGGACTCTTTCAACTCAAAACAGCTAATGGTTCAAGCATGTCCAACTCTGTGACCTCATTTGGGGTTTTCTTGGCAAAAATACTGGTGGGCAAAGATACTACAGCTCATTTTACATATGAGAAGACTGGGGCAAACAGGGTTAAGTGACTTGTCCAGGGTCATACAACTAGTAAATGTCTAAGGCCAGATCTGAACTCAGGAAGATGTCTTCCTGACTTCAAGCCTGGCATTCTTTCTACTGTACCATCTTGCTAAGAAAGAGCAAAAACTTAAAACTGAGAGAAAGTAACAAAAGAAAAAAAACTAAGGGAGTGAAAAAACAACTCAGAGAGAAACTCTAGTTCCAAGTGAACTTTCAGAACATATAGGGATCTTCCAATAGGGGCAAGCAACCTAGAGTTGACTAGGGTCACTATCAATATGTCTTGGGTGGAAATTCTCTCCATGGATCTCTTCAGGACATAGAAAAACCCATTCTTCATTTCTCCAGAAAATCCATTGTCAATGTAGGGCAGAAGACAAAGAACTTATTGGAATTGGCTTCTTAGATCCTGGATAAGGTTACAAAGTATAACTACTATGAGAGATGAACCTATACATGTAAAGTGAATAGTTCTCAGTTTCCATTTGCAGAAACCGTGCTTATGTGTATTGATACTGGTCTTGGGTAATAAAGTCCTAATATTCTGGTATTGCTATCCTAAAGTCAGGTGTGCTGCATTCCTCCATTTTAGGGATACCTCTGAGGGGTTTGGGGTATCTCTTCTCTAATATTACTGACATTAGAACACCGGTTGTGTTCCCTTCCACCATTAACTGTCAGTGACTGACTAGAGTCACAATTATATCTAATCATTTAACATCAGTTAGTTTTTACCAAAAGATATTTACTTCATAGATATAACAAGTACAAACATCTCTCCTCCCCACACCTTGAGGCTGCACTTTTCCTTTATATCACCTTCATCTCTTGTTATAGAAGATTTAAGCTTTTAGCGTATTTTCTAGATAACATTAGTTTTACCAAGTTCATGTCCAAATATATTCACTGAGAATGAGTACCCCTCTCAGCTACCTCTGGATTGGGTCCAGAAGGTCCAGTCCTTACTCCTCTGGACACTGATGCTGGGCTAGATGCAAAATCTGGAATGGAATCCTTTTCCCTGAATTTCAAACGTCAGTAGCTCCAAATGGCTTACTCTCTTGACCTTTTGAAGCCCAGAAGGTCACAGACTCCAGTCCCTTGTTTAAAACAAAGGAAAAAAATGCTGAGGCATGTAGTGAATATTTTGGAGGTCATAGGTCAAGGATAGAGGGATAGGGCCTAATGCCTTAATTCTTAAAGCATCTGTTACTCACTGGATGCCAAGGGTGAAGGGGTCAAAATAAGAGCTGATATCCTCTGAGATAGAGCAACTAGAGAGAATGGCTAAGGCTTTGTTCGGCTAGTGTCTCTTGAAGGCATCTCTGGTTCTTCCCCTACAATCAAAAAGGCTGCCATTCACCACATGATTAGCAGACCAGAACCTGTTGCACAGTGTCTGCACATGCTCTCAAGTTTCTCCAATATGCTTCTATTACACATCATCACAAGTCTCCCAAAAGCAGACTTCCTACTCTCTTCCACAAGTGGGGGAAGCACCAGAGATCCTTTGAGTATGTCCTAGTCTTCCTTTACAATTAAAAGTAATAGGTAGTTTCAGTGGTTTCCCTTAATAGACTAAGTCCTGGTTCTTTGGGATCATATGTTGTCCCCTTCTTGTGGATATCAAGAGGGACATTTTCCTCTCCTCTACCACCAACTACTATTTTCTCTGAAAGGGAAATCATGTCTCTGTTTCTTAAAAGCCAAAAGGAGTTCTCTCTCCTACTTAAGGGCTACCATCATTAACTGCACAAACAAGGATAAGCAACTATCAACTCCTCTTTTGTTTTTTTTTCTCCAATTAGAATGTGAACTCCTTGGAAATGGTCAATCAACTAGCATTTAGTGCCTTTAGAACAGGAATTGTCTTCTTCTAGTTGCATCCCTCACACTTAGCATAGTGCTTGAAATTCAGTAAATGTTTTTAGTTAATGTTTTATATTTTCCTACATCCAAAAATGGAAATAACATTTGATTTGCTAGAGTTATAGGCTATCTAACAAAAGTATGAACTTATTGCTGGCAGCCCAGAAGGAGTGGATGTTCTCTCTCTTTTCCAGCCCACTGTCTCCCTAAGCTCAAGGCAAGGTTGTTGGGTAATAAAACACATTCCTTCATTGGAATGGTTATTTTCAGAGTCAGTGTCTTATGCAGATATCCTTTGTACAGGTAGTTTTTTGGTTTTTGTCAAGTCCTCTATGGTAAGTACCCACTATTTCTATCCTTTCCATCATCAGATCCCAACTAGCTGTCATAGCAATAGGTGGTTGTGATGAATTGTTTTTATAGAGTTATTGGTATTCTTTGTAGTTGTTTTTGTTATAAAGTATTACAATAATTTGGATTATTGGAAAAAAAAACCCTTCTGGTTGGTTTCTCTATCTCAAGTATCTACCTAATTCAGTCCATCTTCTGACTCAACTATCAAAGAAAGTGATCTTCCTAAGGTGCAGATCTTCCTATTACATCTAAGATAAAGAACAAAATGCTCTGTTTGGCTTTAAAAAGTCCTTTATAACCTGGCTCCTTTCTGCCTTTCTGGTTTTATTATACATTACTCTCCTCTGTGACGTCCTTGTTCTTCCTTGAACAAGGCATCCGGTCTCCAGCTCCTTTCCTTTGGCTGCCCCATCCCCCATGCCTGGAATGTTCTCCCTCCTCTTCTCTACCTCCTGGTTTCACTAACTTCCATCAAATCTCAGCTAAAATCCTACCTCTTCAAGAATTCTTTTTACCTCTTAATTACCTTAATTACCTCTTAATTCTAGTACCTTCTCTCTAAGGTTTCCAATTTATTCTTTACATATCTTGTTTGTGCATAGTTGTTTCCCCCAATTCGATTGTGTATTCCTTGAGGGCAGGGACTGTTTTTGCCTTTCTTTGTATCCCCAGTGCTTAGCACAGTGCTTAGTAAAGAGCAGATGTTTAATAAATACTTGAGAAGACTTGCAAACAGGCAAATTTCACATTCTCTCAATAACTTGCTATCAAGTATTGTTTCCTTATTCTGCTCATTTCGAAGTATAATAAACACCACAATTTCTTAGTAAAACTGTCTCCTTGTTGGGGGTCTTCACAATAAACTTGGGCATCATACTGACCCTGTGGACCATAGTATGCTAATAATGTCGATGGGGTTTTCTTGGTAATGATTGTGGAATGATTTGCCATTTCTTCCTCCTGTGGATTAAGGCAACAGGGGTTAAGTGACTTGCCCAGGACCACACAACTAAGTAAGTATCTGAGGTCAGATTTGAACTCAGGTCTTTTTGACTCCAGGTCCAGTGTTCTATCCACTGAGTCATCTAGTAACCCTAACATATTAAAAATGTATGATTAAAATGATTAGATTGCTGGTCTCTTTGTTTTAGAAGTAGACCTAATACCAGCACTCTCTTGGTTCAGGTTCATTCTGGGGACAAAATGAGGGTCTCATAAGTCACTAAACAGGTAACAAAAAAGGAAGTTTACTTTTACTCTAACACAGAAAGGGTGTGTACCAGGGATACAGTGATATATCTTCAGATTTGTAAATGTGGCTTCCCTTATCTCTTTATGAAAATGCATCTGGTCATCAAGTCATCAAAACTGGGTATGGTAATTTCCATGGTCTTAGGCACCCACTAAGTCTGAAAAACTCTGAATTCACTTGGGTGGGGCTTTTATGCAATTGGATGACTATGAAGCTGCATTAAGGGAAACTGGCTAATTAGATTCCAGGGTCAATTTTGTCTTCTTTTAGGGAGACCTAATTTTTGTCTTAAGAATTAAGGAGGAATCACGGAGGTGGAGACTTTAACCTAAGTTCCCATGAAAGGAAGGAGGTATGGGCCTAACCCATATTGCAAAATTCTGGTAGATATAAGTCCTATCACACCCTGTCAATGGTTAAACTATAGTTCTAAACTTCCTAATGCTTACTAAAGTTAGTATTTCTTTGAGTACCTTGCTTTACTAGTGATTATTAAATTATCTTAAATTTAATTAATTATACTATGTTAACATATTAATTATATTAAATTATCTAAATTGTTTTCCAGGTCAGTTGTTTTGGCTATGTGATACCTTACATATTCTTCTATCTTTTCAGCCCTTTGACTTTAATCTAATATTTTTTTATTGTCTCATGAAGTCATTATATGCTGTTTGATCCAATTTAATTTTCAGGGGTTTGTTGCTTGGGCAAGGTTTTGTACTTCTTGTGCCAAGCCATTAATTCGCCTTCCAACTCTTTCTTCCATAGCTCTCATTTTTTCTTTTTCTTTCTAGTGCTATTTCATTGACAAAAACATTTAAAAATTATTTTTAAACTCTTTTATCTCTTCCAGAAATTTTAGGTGGATCTGTGCCCATGATTTGTTTATCTTTGAATCATTTCTTATAGATGTTGTGCAGCTATTCTCTTCTTTGTCTTGAGCATCCCTGTCTCCAAAATAGCTTTCTATGGTGGTATTTTTTGGGAGCAGCCTTATTCCTGATTTGGGATTTTTATGTTTGGGCCAGACCCTCATGCTTCTGGAAGGAATTTCTGAGCCAAGGTTGGATCCCTCTGGGTCCTTCTCCTGCTCTCTTAGGTTATTTGAGTGTTGTGTTATTCCAGGTTTCAGGGACAGAATAAGCTGAAAATCTGTGAATTTTCACTGTTCCCAAAGTGGTCTTATCCAGGGATAAATCTGATAGGTGACCTCATGGTATAAGCACTCCAGGTTCCTAACCTGGGTTGAATCTAATTAATAAACCTGAGTGCCTAACCCTGGTTTGAAATACTAATAGACTACTATTGGACTTAGCCATTATCAACCTGATGGAAAGCTTTGCTAGTTCAGAGTTAAAAAACTGTAGGCTCCCTTTGTTGTATAATACCTGCCCCCCTTATTCCACTTCAAACTTCAGACTATTCTAGAGCTGTAACTGAGGCTCTTTACTGCCCCTGTAGTCAGAACCACATAATTCTTGCTTGTTTAGAAATGATCCTTGCTCAGTACACCATTTAGGTCCTGCAACCACTCATAACCATGGAACAACATATCTAGGTGCAGGCTCCCTCTCCGGTCCACCCTGGTACTGGATAGTCAGTAATAGAGGTATCAGTTGGCACCTGATTTTGCCTCTTGCCTGCACAAAGTCAGACCCCTTTGTGTGGGCTCAACGTGAATTCTTTTGAAGTTGGATTTCCCAATCAGGACTCAGTTTGGTGTATCTTCTAGATCTGTGTGGAGTAGTTTTATGTATTTGTTAAGGGAGCAGTGGTTAAAGTTCAGCTTTAACTTCTTCCTGTTAGTCTGACTTCTTGGACAGGTTGCCATCATAGGCTCAGGATTGCAGGATATCACCTTAGGTTGCATACTTAGGTCGTTTGTTCTTCAGAACACATTATTACACTCCTCCCTGAAGTTTCCAGTGTGTGTGTGTATGTGTGTGTGTGTGTGTGTGTGTGTGTGTGTGTGTGTGTGTGTGTGCAGGTAAGCATGTAGATATCTTCTGTTATTTAAATTTTCTTTCCTTTTTCTCCTTATAATTTCTAGAATTTGTTGTTTCTCATTGAAATTGTTAAATTTAATTACTATGTATCTTGGGCTTTTGGGATTTTTTTTTGGAACTTTATCTGCTGTGTTCACAAGTTCTAAGCAGTTTTCTACTGTTTTTTTTTTTTTCAGTATAGTGTTCAGGTTATTTTGCCTTGCTGTGTTCTTCTGGGAGATGTATAATCTTAACGTTTTCTCTATACATCCTGTTTTCAAGATCAACATGCTTGGCTTGTATTGAGATCACATTTTCTTTTAATGTTATTGCTTTTTTGCTTCTCTTCTTCTAGATTATTCTTCACTTCTGTGTAATTGAATTCTCAATCAGTTGTTCTCTCTTTTGGTTCTTTGGTGAAGTTTGCTACCATAGGTTCAAGTTTTTCTATGCTGCTAATTATTTTTGCTATATAGGACACACATCCTACTTTCACAATTTTATTTCTCTATTAAACCATTCAGATCTATCCTGCTGTGGTTCCATGCTCTTTTGGAAATCCATAAGGTGGTTCAGTTAATATAGTGCCAATTTCCTGATCTGGAGTGGTTTGTCATTTTACAGATGAGGACTGAGACAAACAGAATTAAGTGATTTGCCCAGGTCACAGAGCTAATAAATGTCTGAGGCAAGATTTAAACTCAGGAAGAAGAGTCTTCCTGATTCCAGGCCTAGCAGTATGCCACTTAGACACCCTATGTTTGGCATCTATGCAAACTGGCAAAAATTTTTTTTTTTGCTTTTTGGAGGGCAATTGGGGTTAAGTAACTTGCTCAAGGCCACACGGCTAGGTTTTTGTTTGTGTGTGCGTTAAGTGTCTGAGGTCAGATCCGAACTCAGGTCCTTCTGACTCCAGGGCTGATGCTCTACTCACTGCGCCACCTAGCAGTCCCACAAACTGGCAAAATTTTGAAGGACAGATGAAAGTGGTTGTGTCCTATTTTTCAGTCAAAGGAATCTGATAGTGCCCACCATGTAAATATAAGACTGAGAACCACTAGCTACCTAGAAAGTAGCTCAGGACATTTTGAACTTTTGACATAATACACTGGTCTATGATAGTTCTTTTGTTAAAACATTTGGTTGTGCAGACATAGTCTATTTTTGTGGAAGTCATTCCCTATGGATGATACATAGATCCTGCTGGATTCTGTGATGATACTACTGACCAGAAGTTCTTTGAGATGGTTTCTGAGGACTTCTATTGGAGATAAATAAATCTTCCTAAATAGTTCCCTTAAAAGCCAGGAATTGGTGATCTAGCTTTTCCTATATTACACTCAAACTTTGAAAACACATCTGTCTTCTTACTGAGCTTCTGTCGCAACCATTTCTTCTATTTTTTAAAATGATTTATCGCTTTATTTTTTTGCTTTTTGGAGAGCAATTGGGGTTAAATGACTTGCCCAAGGTCACACAGCTAGTTTTGTTTGGGTTAAGTGTCTGAGGTCAGATTTGAACTCAGGTCCTCCTGACTCCAGGGCCAATGCTCTATTCACTGCACCACCTAGCCGCCCCCATTTCTTCTATTTTTTTTGGTACCAGAGAATCTCACAATTTAAAGTTCTCAGGACTTATATATGAATATGAAAAACTAGCACCCTCACAATGTTCACTGCCAACACTTGCCTTTTGGCCTTTGTTGCAGGCTCCCTCATGGTAAAGAGTGCAAATGTTGTGTCTCAGCTTGTCTCTAATGTCCTGCCTGAATTGGCTGGAATTGGTTCTGATCAGTGATGATTCCAGTGATTGTCAGTAGACATAGATGTACCAGAGATGGTATCCACCTTTCTTATTTATTAGCATAAATAACTTACTAGAAAAACTTCAAGCTCAGTCAAATGTATCCCAGAAAATTATAGTCCCTGTCACTTTGTCCTCTCAGTCAAAGCCCTTTCAAAAGCTATACTTTCCTTATATATCTTTCATAAAATAACTGGAAAATGATAGTCACTTGAGACCTGCTCTCCAAGACAGCAAAGGAATCCACATTCTCAGTTTTTTACCATTACCTCTGAATTGAACCCCATGATTCCAGATTAGACCCATAAGGGATTCAAAATGAGAGTACCTTTACTGTCAGTCAGTCAACAAGAATGAACTTATTATATACCAGGCACTGTTCTAAGTTTATCATTCTTGGGGTCCAAGGTAACCCCTTTTCTGACCCTATATTTGTTTCCTCATGCTCAGTATTTGGAAGTCAAATCTTCCCCACACTAACTTAGAATTTTCTCAGGTGCTGGTATCAATCATGTGTCCTTTCAGGTTACAGGTGCAGCATGTTACAGTACTGCTTTTTCATCAGAATTCTGATGGTAATGTTGATGACACCATAGCATACATCCCTTTGGTTCTATATCCTTATAAGGAGAAAAATTTTGTCTACTTTTCCTTCTTTCACCAGGTCTTCTGTGGAAGATCTTGGTACTTCCAACACTGTTATCTGTCATCTTGTTACTGGGATTGGAAAGGCCCACAGAACTTCAGGAAGAGGTCATAGTTCAATTTAATGAAGTTCAAATCTCTACTGAATCTAAAGTGTGGCAGTCCCAAGCTCCTCATGTGCTTTGCCATATTTGCTCAATGGAATTCCCTTACACATATTTCTGATGAGCTCTCATAAACTTGCTATAGGGAGAACAGCCCCATCCTGAGAGGGCAGAGAAAGGGTATGTCTGAATACACCTGAAGACTTAGGAAGGGTACTATAACCTTTGTCTTCTCATTAAAGAGTGTTGACAGTTTGGGTCATTACACTCAAGAATTAACTCTTTCTGTCCCTCCAGAAAGCTTTAAAACCTAGTGGTAAAATATAGCAGGAAGACAGATGTGATGAGACTATCCTCTAATGAATTTGTTCGTGTGAGACTTGATACCTCAATGAGAGTAGAAGGTCATCAAAGGCAGGTGCTATATCTTGTAGTGTGTGTGTGTGTGTGTGTGTGTGTGTGTGTGTGTGTGTGTGTGTGTGTGTATGTGTTTCCATATCTTCCCATACCCTGAGATGTGACTTCTTAGTAATTAAGAAGATGGAGCAAGATACGCTATCATCTGACTGGGTATTTCTACTGGCTGCTCTTCATTCCTGGAACACTCTCCCTCCTCATCTCTGACTTCTCCTAGCTTTCTTCAAGTCCCGGCAAAAATCCCATGTTCTACAGATAGCTTTTCTCAGTCCCCCTTCATTTTCATGGCTTCTCTCTATTCATAATTTTCAGTTTATCTTGAATACAGTTTGTACGTTGTTGTTTGCACGTTGTCTTTCTCATTAGTCTGTGTGCTACTTAAAGACAAAGACAGTCTTTTCTGTGTGTCCCAGAGCCTAGTACAGTTCATGGAACATAGTAGATACTAGATAAATGTTTATTGACCAACTGATTATTTCAACCCCATTTCGTTTCTACTCTTAGTCACATCTCTAGATATTGGGGGATAGTAAAAAAACTTAAAATAGAGGTTATAGAGTCTGCCCTTTAGGAATTTATACTCTCTTTTTCAGAAGGGGGAAGGCAAGGCAATTGGGGTTAAGTGACTTGCCCAAGATCACACAGCCAGTATGTCAAGTGTCTGAATTTGAACTCAGGTCTTCCTGACTCTGGGGCTGGTGCTCTATTCCTACATTACCTAGCTGCCCCCAGGAACTTACACTTTTAATAAAGAAACAAAGACTGGTATGAACAAAGCCATTAGAGAATAAAAACAAATGCACAATCATGTAGCATAAATCTACATATAAGAGCAGAGGGATAAAATAAAGGAATGAAGTAGGGTTAAATCAGAGGAGGCTTCTTGGAGGAGGTGTGTCTTAAGTGGATCTTCATTTCTCTCTAGGCCCTCCTGAATTTCTTGGACTTTTTCTACAATACTCTAGAGACCTCTTCACCCTAGAAGCTCACTCTAGCCCTGAGCCCTGTACATTGTGAGTACTCCACCCTAAGGGCCTCTTCCTCAGAATTGGCTGGTTCCTCCCAGAACTTCCAGAATGCCCAGACCAACCATGTCTTTATTCCTCTCCAGGTTGTACTCCCCATTCTTGGTAAAATCTCACTGTCCTGGGTTCCTTTATCTCTATCCTTCAACCCTTTTTTCAAATATCTTTAATGTGTTGTCCTTGAGAAAGTAAGCTCCTGTAATGGTAATGAAATAGGAAGATCTTCCCTGTCCATTAACAGACCTATGTGACCATATGTGTCCCCTTTTCCCTTGGAACGGGAGCCATGTTCCCATGTCTAAAGGTACAGAGCTATTTCAATGATATATTCTGAATCACATAGAGCCCATTGGGGAGGAACTTGCCTAAGAAGGAGCTTGCTTAGGGGGAGGCTTGCTTGTAGGAAGGCTTTCACACCTTTTGGTACTAAGCTAATTAGGTACTGAGTCATGAGGGTTGTGGTGCCTTCTGGCTCTGAACCTATTGATTGAAAACTCTATATACTGGGAGGTTGGTATTTTACTTTGGGGGTTCACTTATGAGAAGGATCTTTTGATTCCCTGGACAGGACTCTGAGTAGCTGTTTTTAAGAGCCCCCCCCCCAACTACTCAGAGGTTTGTACTCTTACAATCCAGTGAGGTATGAAGGTGGATGTGTTGCTTTTTTCAGATGGTGGGAGCTCTGTCTGTTGAATCCCTGTGCTAATTTCTCTGTTTGTATCTTCTACTTATCTTTGATTAAAGTAAGATTGTTAACCCCTATAAAAGTTGTCTTTCCTTTAGCAAAGCAGATCAAAGAACCTGTGTTGGCAGGCCATCCTGAGTGTGCTAGGGTGCTTGCTGTTACAGCTCCTTGAGGACAGGCACTGTTATTTTTTTCTGCTTGTCTTTGTATTGCCAGCATTTAGCAAACACACGCACATGATAAGCATTTAACAAATGCTTGTTGACTTGACGACTTAAAGTGATAGATATGTAGGTGTGCAATAGATGCTAGAGGTTTTCTCTGACAAAGAAAAGAGTTATATTTGGTACATTGTCCAATCGCAAGTACATCTTCAATACACATCAGTGTAAGAGAGCATGTGAAGAGAGGAAAGCAGGTTCGGAGCCCAAAGGACTAGAATGATATCCTTCTTTTGGTTCAGTTACTCTCCAAGACCTCCTTCCTTCTCTAGGGGTGCACCACCCACCCGAGTTTCAAGTGGAGCACAGACCACAAGCAGGAAGTGAGTGTGAAGTAGTCTATGTAGTCAAGACAGCTTCTACTTTTTCTACTCCCATAGAAATAAACTGAGAGCTCCTTTAACCAGCCACATACAAACATTTTACCACCAAAGATCATTCCAGAAAAAACAGGGTTGTGTTAGCTACACAAGGAGCCCCGATCATCCTACCACACAGTGGGAGGACATTCCAGAAGCATGAGCAAAAGGAGATGGAGGTGGAATGGGAATATGGAAAGTTTTGCAGGGGGTGGTGAGAAGATGGTCCTGGCTAGAGCTAAGAAATCACGAGGAATAGGAGAAGAACCTTTGGAAGACTCTGAGGAAAACGAGCAAAGGAGAGCACACATAATTAAGGCTCCCCTTTAATGAAGGGGTTTAGATTTGATTAAAAATTCTAATAAGGAGCCCCTGAAGGTTCTAAAGCAGGTGAGTGACTCTAGAGGAAGATTATTCTGTTAGATATAAGCAGAATGGCTGGGAACAGACAGATTACTACAGAGACCTCATTCTTTTCTTCCCCTTTGACTACTGAATCCTTAGGAAGTAGCCAAACATAATATTGGTACCCTGAAGTTCCTGTCAGCACAAGCCTTGTGAGTAGGTGGCATCTATGGCTACTCATGTAGTGGGGTTTCAGAAATATTAAGAAAGTTCCCTGCCCTTCTCCATTTGGCTCACTACTGTCTTAAATTCCAAAATTAGAATTTTATTTCTTTAGTTTAAGCCATGCAGGTAAAATGCAAATACCTTTAGAAGAAATAATAAACCAACTTCCGTGTTGTGAAAAGTACCGGCTAAACCCAGGTTCTCAGAAAAAAACCTATTAGCAATGAAGAACAGCACCATATGAAGCAACAGAACTAAAGAAAAACAACTGCATCCATGGACTGGAGTTCCCCTATCCCATAATGGACTGCTCAGGAAGACAGGGCCTGAAGCAAAGACCACTCTGTGGGTTAAGATCTCCTGCTAGGTGATGGTGTGAGTCAACTAGACCAAAGTCAGTGCAAAAGGGGTCTCAGAAGACCAGACTAAAGCCAGCTTGATCTTGGGTCAGCCCACTCCAGGGGCCAAGGCTGAAACCTTAGACCTCCAGTAGGCAACACCACAGCAATGGACAAAGCCAGCTGAAATCAAGGTTAGGGGACTCCCCAAGAGATAACTGCAAATGATATCTGTGAGTGAATGTTGGTTCCAACAAAGCAGGCTATTCTAGGTCTCAGGGCTGGACTATGGAAGAAAAGCCTGTCCCTAGGCAGTTTCCCATCCTAGAAATATAGTGGAGAACTGAAACCTAACCACACCATCCAATATTGGGGCAGCACAACAACTTACTTTTTCTTTCTTTTTTAAACTCCTCATTGTTTTAAATATTTTTCATTAATTTTGAGCTTAAATACAAAAAGAGAGGAAAAAAGAACATTTTCATGTACACAGAAGAACATAAAGGATTCAATATAAAACAATGCATTTCCATTTCAGACTATTTACTTTTTTTAAAAACTATGTAATAAATACCACACATTGTTTCCAAAGTTACCCTAATTTTCTATACGTTCTTCTAAGTTTTCTTTTGTTTTCTTCTGTGTGCTTTTTCCCTTCTTCTTTATCCACCCAGAACAACAGCTTTCAGATTACAGTTTGGATAAGACTTAATTAATCCTAGTACAACATCATCCCTTTCCAGACCTGGGTCTACTCACTCTACCCAGAAGTTTGTTTCTGTTTTTTTTATCCCCCCTGTTTTTTCCCGACCCACCCTCCCAGAATAGCAGTCCCACAAGATATCGCTCCCTCCAATCTGCTCTCTCCCATATCTTCTCCCATACCCCCTTTGACTTTTCCATTAGAGGAAGGTGAATCTTTGCATCCCAATGCCTGCACATCTTATCTCCCACTTACAAGCAAAAGAATATTAATAATAGTATTTATATATATTTGAAACATTTAATCTTAAGACCTCAAATTTCAGATCCATTTCCTTCCTCCCTTGACACCCATTCCCTCTGGGAAGATAAATAATTCAGTATATGTTGTACATGTCTAGCTATGCAAAACATTACCATGGTAGATATATTGTACAAGGCTGCTTATAATTCCCTCCCACTCATCCCACCCCCCACCTGGTCCATTCCCTACATGATCCTGTCCCTCTTCTATAGTGGGTACTTCCAACCTCCCTCCCCCCAAGGATGCCCTCCCATCCATCATCCCTCCTCTCATCCCCCTTCCCCCTATCCTGCTGCAGGTTGAGATATCCCATTTAGTATGTATGTCATTTTCTCCCTGAACCAAATTCAATGTGAATGTGGTTTTGCCTTTTTAGCCTTCCTTATTCTCCCCCTCCTTTGCAACCACTTCCCCTTGCTTCTTCTACATGGGATAGTTTACCCTACTCTGTCTCTCCCCATCTCCTCTTGCCACTTTCCTCTCTCACCTCATAATTTCACCCCTTAAGTATCATCCCTTCCCAACAAATTCAACCTATGCCCTCTATCCATGTATAACTGTAAACATATATACACACATTCACATATGTATTCATATGACTATACACCCTTCTTCCATTATTTTCATACTGAGAAAGATTTCATCAGTCACAATTATTGTTTTTCCATATAGGAATGTAAATAGTTCAACTTTGATAAGTTCCTTTTGATTTCTTTTCCTGATTACCTTCTCAGGCATCTCTTGCTTCTTGTGTCTGGATGTCAAATTTTCTATTCAATTCTGGTTTTTTCCTCAAGAATGCTTGAAAGTCCTCTATTCCACTGAATGACCATATTTTCCCCTGAAACAAAATACTCAGTTTTGCTGGGTAGGTGACCCTTGGGTTCATTCCCAGCTCTTTTGCCCTCTGGAATATCCCTCAGTGTAGAAGCTGCCAGGTCCTGGGCTATTCTGATTGTTTTTCCACAATATTGAAATTGTTTCTTCCTGGCTGCTTGTAGTTTCTCCTTGATCTGGGGATTCTGGAACCTGGCTGTAATATTCCTGGGAGTTTTCTTTTTGGGATCTTTTTCAGGAGGTGATTGGTGGATTCTTTCAACCTCTATTTTGCCCTCTGGATCTAAAACATCAGGGCAGTTTTCCTTGAGAATTTCTTGAAGGGTGATTTCTAGGTTCTTTCTTTGATCATGGCTTTCAGGTAGTCCAATAATTTTTAAATTGTCTCTCCTGGATCTATTTTCCAGGTCAGTGGTTTTTCTCATGAGATATTTCACATTGCCTTTTAATCTTTCATTTGTTTGGATCTGCTTAAGAGCATCTTGATTTCTCATAAAGTCATTAGCTTCCATTTGCTCCAGTCTAACTCTGAAGGAATGAATCTCCTCAGTGAACTTTTGAGATTCTTTTTCCATCAGGCAAATTCGACTTTTTAAGGCATTCTTCTCCTCATTGCCCTTTTGGGCCTCCTTTGCCATTTGAGCTAGTCTATTTTTTAAGGTGTTGTTTTCCTCAGTCAGGCTGTTGACCCTCATTTCATACTTTTCCTGCATCCTTCTCATTTCTCTTCCCAATTTTTCCTCCACTTCTCTTATTTGATTTTTAAAGTCCTTCTTAAAGTCCTCTATGGCCTGCAACCCCCTCATGTTTTCCCCTGGGGCTTTTGGAGCAGGACTTCTAACCTCACAGTCTTCCTCCTGTTCTATTCTTCGATCCTCTTTGCCCCCAAAGTAGGAGTCTAAGGTTGCATTTTTCTGTTTAATTTGTTTCCTTTGCCTTGGCATGTTGCCACTTAATTACTTGACTTTTGGGCTTGTTGCCACAGTATGGCTCTGGCGCCAGATAGGGGAATTTTCGTCCCAAATGTGGGGGGGGGGGGGCAACTTCTGTTTCTGGCAAGCTGGAAACCCACCCATGACCTCCACCCTAGATCACAATCCAGATCCAGGGAGGTTAAAGCAAGAGCGATTACCCCCCAAGACTGATCGCTGGATTTCCCTACAGTTCGCAGGCCAGGAGCTGGAGCTGCCTCTGAAAACTACAAAATGCGGTGTCTCCTCAGTGGCTTCTAGCCCCCAAGGGAGGAAGCTGACGCGTTCCCCAAATACTGGTCCCAAAGTCCATAGGGCACTAACCTCTCACTTTGTCCTAGGCATGTCTATGTTGATAATTATGGAATCGCCACAGCTGCTAGTGTTCTGGGGTCCCTCCAGCCAGCTGCTGGCCTGGCCGCCCTGGGGCTAAAACCGCAACTCAGGAAGACCTGTGCTCGGCTCCCCATGCACTGTGCGCTGCCCTGCCAGCTCCCACAGCACTGCGCTGGTCCTTCCTGCAGGGCTGCTGGGCTGTCCTCAGTGGGAGGTTAGCTTCTCTGTGTCGTTCTGTGGGTGCTGGGGCTCCAGAAGTTGTTCAGAGTCCCCTTTTACATAATTTGGATGTGATCTGGGGGAAGAGTGGCTTGGACACACTGTTTCTACTCTGCCATCTTGGCTCTGCCCACTCTTTTCTACCCAGAAGTTTGGGAAGAGACAGATCTTAACATTGGTACAAAGTTCTAAATCAGGAACTGAAGATGAAGGCATGAGCAAAAGAGGGAATCTAACACAATAAAGTAACAATATGAGTTAATGCAAAGATTAAAATCCCAGATAAAAGATTAATTCTGAAATAAACTTAAGTAGAACCACAGGAAAAAAGAATGCATGGGCCACATGGACTCCTTGAGTATATGTAAGAAAAGAAGGAAGACCTGAGATATGTGTAAAGAAATAAAATAGAATACTTAGAAAGAGAATAAACATCTTAGAGCAGAATGCAGTCAATCTTATTCAAACAATGGACATACTGAGAATGGAAGAAATATAACTCAATGATTCAGTAAGGCATAAAGAAATATTAGAATTTTGTAAAAAGACTGAAAAATGAGAAAAATAAGTGAGATGTCTATTTTTTTTTAAGGCAATTGGGGTTAAGTAACTTGCTCAAGGTTACATGGCTAGTCATTATTTGTGTGTGGGTGCTCATTTTCTGAGGCCGATTTCAATCTTGGGTCATCCCAACTCCGAGGCTGGCGCTCTTACTCACTGCGCCACCTAGCTGCCCCTGAGATATCTATTATAGAAAACTTCCTTGGAAGACAATACTAAGAGATAATTTAGATCTAGTGATTGTCTTGGCAAGGGTAGGCCTAGAGTCAACACGACTTGAGTTCAGAACTATCCTCAGTCACTTGCTCGTTACATGACCCTGGGCAAGTCACTTAACCTTTCTTTGCCTCAGTTCCCTCAGTTGTGTATCTAACACAACCCTGTTTTTTCTGGAATGATCTTTGGTGGTAAAATTTTTGTATGTGGCTGGTTAAAGGAGCTCTCAGTTTATTTCTATGGGAATAGAAAAGGTGGAAGCTGTCTTGACTACATAGACTACTTCACACTCACTTCCTGCTTGTCGTCTGTGCTCCACTTGAAACTAGGGTGGTTAGTGTACTATACTATAAAATGGGGAAAATAATAATATTTACCTCCAAGAGTTGGTGTGAGAATCAAAGGTAATAATATTTGTAAGGCACTTAGCACAGTGTCTGGCACAAGTAGATAGTTCCTTTCCTCCCCAGTGAATTCCATGGAACCCATAACACAAAAAAAGCAGATATATTTTTAAATTGTAAAGTAAAATTTACCATAATGATTAGAGCCAGAGGACAAAGTGAAAAGAGAAAGAATCAAATGAAATTGATCAGCTAGTGAAAGAAATTCCAAATTATACATATTAAAAGATGTTACAGACAACAGCCAGAGATCCCCAGGTCAAAGAAAAACAAATGTGGTACCTAATCAGATAAAAAGAAATCAAGTACCAAATGAACTACATTCAGGACCACACAGAACTATTATAGCATCAAATATAAAGGAAAGAGCATGTTGGAACTGAATACACTAAAAGGAAAAAAAATACTTGCAACCAAAAATAATCTGCAAAAGCATCTAAGTCTATAAAGGAGCAAATGGTTCTTTAATAGAATAGAGAATTTTTTTTTTGTTAAAACATTCCTACTGAGAAAATCAGAGCCAGACAGAACCTCTAATCTTTGAAATGCAAACATAGGAGTTTAGAAGAAGTTGGGTAAATATATTTGTGTAACTTGAAAAGACTAAATGATGATTGAATGCTTACACCCAAATAGTGAGAAAAAAAGATAACTGTACCTTCAAAAATCCCACTGTTTTTTTAAAAGCCAAAGAATGAGTCAAGAAAGACAAACTCAGTCTGGGAAGAGTTTTGCGCTGCTTTGTTTGGATTTGAGAATAAAGAATAGGAGTGGGAAAAGAAATATATGCAAGAAGAAAAAAAGGAAGAAGAGGGAAGAACTTACTATTTTTCAAAATTAGAACTTCATCAGAAAAATAAACAAACATGAAGGTAAGGGTGGGGACAGCAGACATCTCATGAACATCACTCTTTTTAAAAATTTACTATTTTATTTTCCCCCAGTAACATGTAAAAACAGTTTTCAACATTCATTTTTAAAATTGAGCTCTGAATTCTCTCCTTCTATATCCATCCCCTCACTGAGAAGGCAAGCAAGTTGATATAGGTTATACATGTGCTGTCATGAAAAATGTATTTCTATATTAGTCATGTTGTAAAACAAAACATAGACCAAAATAAAAACCCAAGAATAATAAATTTTTTAAAAACTGTCCTTTCATCTGTACCCAGACTCCATCATTTCTCTCTTTGGAAATGGACAGCATTTTTTATCATAAGTCCTTCAGAGTTGTCTTGGATCATTGTATTGCTGAGAATAGCTAAGTTATTCACAGTTGATTATCCCCCATCTTTGCTGTTACTATATACAGTGTTCTCCCGGTTCTATTAATTTCACTTTATATCAGTTCACATAAATCTTTCCTGATTTTTCTGAGAGCATCTAGCTCATCATTGCTTATAGCGCAATAGTATCCGATCACATTCATATACCACAAATTGTTCAGCCATTCCCCAACTGATGGGCATCTCCTCAATTTCCATTTCTTTGCCAACAGAAAAGAGCTGCTATAAATATTTGGGCATAGTTCCAAATTGCTCTACACAATGGTTGAATTAGTTCACAACTCCCCCAATGGTCCATCAGTGTCTCAATTTTCCCACATTCCCTCCAACATTTGTCATTTTTCTTTCTTTCCCATTAGCCAATCTAATGGATGTAAGGTAGTACTTCAGAATTGTTTTAATTTGTATTTCTCCAATCAATAGTGATTTAGAGAATTTTTTTCAGATGGCTATAGATAGCTTTGATTACTTCATCAGAAAAGTTAGTTGAACATCACTCTTACTTGAACCAGGAAAGAAAAGTCTGATGCACTCCCCCCCCTCCAGTAAAATTAAAATTATAATGGGTGGAGCTAGAGAAAGGCAAGAGGCAGGATTTGAGAGAAGGGATAGAGTTCCAAAGGGAATAGTTACAAGCAAAACAAACTTCAATTATGAAGAACGGATTGTTAAACAGGGTATAAAAAGAGAGGATGGAAGGATTAGATTTGGTTGACTAAGTTGGGCTGGATAAAAAAAGGAAAGGCAAAGAAGTCTACCTTCAGATCATTCCAAATATGGATTGCTAGCAATGTTTCCACTCTGTTTCTTTTGTCACCTTTTGTATTTTGTTTTTGTTTGTTTGTTTGGTTTTTTTTTTTTTTTTGAAGCAATTGGGGTTAAGTAACTTGCTCAAGGTTACACGGCTAGTCATTATTTATGTGTGGATACTCATTTTCTGAGGCTGGATTTGATCTCAGGTCATCCCAAATCCAAGGCCAGTGCTCTTACTCACTGTGCCACCTAGCCCCGCCTCACCTTTTGTATTTTGTAAGGAATTTTTTTTTCTTGCTTTTTGGAGGGCAATTGGCGTTAAGTGACTTGCCCAAGGTCACATGGCTAGTTTTTGTGTTAAGTGTCTGAGGTCTGATTTGAACTCAGGTCCTCCTGACTCCAGGGCTGGTGCTTTATTCACTGCACCACCTAGCTACCCCTATGGAATTGTTTTCTACAGTCAATTTTTGTCCTTCCTTTTCCTAGCTGTTGACTCTCTTTTGTGGAACTTGCTTTTCTTTTCCCACTTTTTCTTCTACCTCTCTTATTTGGCTTTTAAAATCCTTCTTGAGCTCTTCTAAGAAGTCTTTTTGAGCTTGAGACCAGTTCATATTCTTCTTTGAGGTTTTAGATTTAGGTATATTGACAATGTTGTCCTCTTCTGAATTTGTGTTTTGATCTTCCCCGTCCGCATAGAAAGAATCTATAGTCAGTACCTGTTTCTGCTTTTTGCTCATGATGTTTGCTTAATATGTGGCTTTTCAAGATGAACTCTCCTGCTGGAGCACAGGGGACACTGTTTCAAGTTTCTTGTGCTGGGGCCTCAGGCACTGGCATCTGGAGACTGTGGGGGTCTGGTGGCTTACCTGGTGCTGAGCTGGGGTCCTAGTGGTGGTATCTGGCATGTGCTAAGGTCACAAAGGGTTTTTCTGTGTTTCCCCAGGGTTACACTGAAGCTCACAGGGTAGGGTGGGTGTCTGGCCCCTGGAGGACACCTGCTTAGCCGGGGATATGCTTCAGTATGCTGGAGGATGCCTGCCAGCCTGAAGATGTGCTGAAGCACTCAGAGGTTGGCTGCTAGAGGATGTCTGCCTGTAGGCACATGTGGTGATTCTCTGATCTGGAGTCTGCTTGCTCCCCTTTTGTGTCAAGGCATGAGGGTTCCTGGTGGTGGCACTTACCTGTTCCCCAGGGCTCAGGATCTTCCACTGGTTTGCTGAAGTGGGGTTTACCACTGGCTTCCTATGTTGCTTCTGGACCTGGACTATGCTCCCCTTCCCAGAGTGAGAGAGATCTTTTCCACTAATCCCAAAAGCCTTGTGGGCGAATTGAATGCTCAACACCTTTTTTCTGCTAGCTCTGCTGTTCCAGGATTATTCCTGGGGTGATATTTTCTGGGTTTTTAGAGGTCAATAAGGGAGAGTGAGAATGACTTACTGCTTACTCTAGCATCTTGGCTCCCAGAAGTCTCAATAGAAATTCACTCCAAAAGCCACTCTCAGTAGATAGTTATTCAAAGGATATATAAAATAAAATTTAAATAATACATGCAAGTTATCAACAACTGTATAAAGAGAATGCTTCCAGTGATTAATAGAAATTTGAATCAAACAATTCTGAGATTCCGTTATACACAACACGTCTATCAAGTTAGCAATGATAACAAAGGAGGAAACTAGCAATTCTCTGGTAGTACTGTGGAAGGACAGGTGAAACAATGCACAATTAGTAAAGCTACTAAATCATTCTAGTTCAATCATTGCATAAATTTTTTAAAAATATTCTCAAAAACATTGCTAAACTGTATACCCTTTGACCCAGAGATATTATTATATTATAATCCAAAGAGATCAATGACAGAGGGAAAGGACCTATATGTAAAATTTAACACTTAGCTAAGGCAAAGAACTAGAAGGAAAACAGTTGCCCATCAATTGGGAAATTACTGAACAAACTGTGGTATATGAAAGTAACAGAAAATGTGATTATGCCACAAAAATATAAATATGATAGATTTAGATAAATGTGTTTTGTTTTATTTTATATAGTTCTATTTTACATTCAGATACACACATATTTACACATTACAGATTTATATATTCAGGGGGTGTCCTTATTCCAACTCCCATTTTCACTAATAAGTAATATTCCATAGAAGCTAGGTACATCTCTGGTTCTAGGGTGTAATGGGAATGGGAATTTAAAGATCTTCCTTGCCCCTTAATAGACTTAGGGGGAGTTTGAAGACCTTCCCTGCTTTGAAAGTAAACTCTGCCCCTTAATAGGCTGAACGCAATCACATGGAGCCTGTGATGAAGGGAATTTGCTGAAGGGTGCAGTAGAGCCCACAGAAAGCTTCCCCGCTGTGAAGATAAACTCTGCCCCCTCATAGGCTAAATGTAGTTACATGGAGCCTGTGGTAGGAGTTTTGCTGAAGGAAAAGGAAGCTGGTTCAGAGCTAGCCAGACTCTGGGGGAGAGAGAATACTCAGGTAAGGAGTCAGATAAACTCGTGAGTAAATATTGATCTTCTATTGGTTTGTGGGAAGGCTGAAGGATGCTGTGGCTGTGAGCATTATTATGGCTTCTGAATATCTTTGGTACTGTGATGGAACTGGCTTACTGGTTTTGGGATTGGGTTTTCTGGTATTTAAATAAAACCTTCAGTTCTATCCTCTATCTAGAGAATCTGGTATATTTTGTGGTTGAATGTCATGTGAGACTTTTAGCCACAGTGTTTATCATGATTGTGAGTGCTGTAAACATTGCATTGGTATTACATTTGGCAACGGGGATGGTATCATGAAATATCAGACCTCTAGCTGGAGGCAGAAGGAATTTAGAAGAAGAAATGGCTATCCCAGGATGGGAGGATTTGCCTTATGCCTCCCTAGCAAGGGAGTGGTCTAAAAGTACAGCGCTCTGTGAAAACTGGGAACAGAGGCTACAGCAGGGAGAACCTAGAGATTTAGTGACATGTTTGCAAAGAATGCCAATAAAACCTGGGAGAGAGCAGGAGGCAGCAAGTAGAAGAGACTGGGTTTTGCTGACCAGATACCATATTGTGTGTGTAAAAGCAGAGACAAATTGTTACAAGAGTTGGCTAAGTGCCAGCATTCATGCCCTCCTTTAGGAGAGAAACCTGTAGTCTCTGGTGGAAGGAGAGAGTACTGGAGAGTTTCTGGAAGCAGAGAGGGCTGTTGTAAATTTCGGTCAGAAAAAGAAGAAAAAAAGTAACAGGAGGAAAGTTCATATAGCTTTGGTAGAGTCTGAGCTTAGTCGCTATAACAATGACTGCCAGGAGAGTGATACAATATTACCGAATGTTACATTGTTTCATGGTGAAGCTTTTACAGGGGACAAGCTCAACCCACACTGAGAAAAAGGCAGGAGAGTCAGGGAGGGCAAGCCCTGTTTAAGAAGATACTTGAGGATTTCACTCAACAGGAGGTTACTGATACTTTGAGCAGATTCACCCAAAGGATGGGAGAATCCTTAGTGTCTTGGATGGTAAGAATCACTGACAAAGGAGCTGCTGGGGTAGTGATAGAGAGCGGACTGCTTGAAATTTATAAGTATTTGCCAGAATCCTTTTGTCCAGCAAGTTTTTAGATATTTTCATTTGGCAGGAGGTAACAATATGACCAAGCTGTTAGCTTTAGCTGCTGCTGGATGCAATAGAATATATCCTGATAATTCTGTGTGGCCTAGTGGAGGACTTGAGCAGAGTAAAGCTTTTGAGGAAGCCAAAGCTGCTATACAATTAACTCCATATTTATGGCAGGATATGATTTACACATTGTTTAGAAGACTGTTGGGTGGATAGAAAAGAAATAAGAAACATCTCTACTGCAATATGTATGAGAATCCCTAAAAAATACCTAAATCAGGTTTAGCAGCTCGAGGTATACATGTATTGGCTGGAGTAACAGATTCTAATTATCAAAGAGAAATTATTGTAACGTTGCAAAATTTGGATGAAGAACCCATAAAGTTTTGTAAAAATGATAGAATAGTTCAAGTGATTATTATTCCTTGAGAAACAATACCACTTGTGAAAATGACCCTCCTTCTGAAATAACTATCAGAGGAACTAAAGAATTTGGTTCTACTAGTAGAATAAAATTGGAAGCTAAAGTATGGGTAAAGTGGAAACTAGATGGTGTTCCAAAGGCTGCAGAGATTATAGCACATGGGAAAGACAATACCATAGCTGTTATTTATTCAGTAGAAGATGATTGTCATTTAGTACCTTTAACTCATGTATTCTACTGTGAATGAGGTTATGATAGTGAGTCCATGGATTCCAGAAGCATGGCTGTCCCTATATTTTTCTCTTTTTAGCTTTTTATCTGTTAAACTTGTTTGTGAGATTTCTTTTCTGCAGGTTTGGTGCCCTCCACCTGCAGATGCCTGATTACTTAAACCAGATGTCACCCCCATTCATGACTGTGATGTGCCACCTCTGGACCTGGCACTGAACAAGTTCTAGATGACAGCTAAAGAACTGACCTTTCAAATGGGATCTTCTGGACCTGTCATTGACCAAGCTCCAGATGACAGCTAAAGAACAGAACTCTTGAATGAGACCTCTTGGGGGCAGGGACAGCTCTACATCCAATTTTGGCTTGAAGTAGCTTTGGAGAAGACCTTTGCCACTTACTCCAAGATTTTGAGCCCCATTTGTTCAAGGGGGGGAAGGATGGGGTGCTTGTGCCCAAGCCCCCACCTTAAGCTATTGTTTTATGTGCAAAGCTTTTCTATTATCCCTCTTATATTGTTGCAAAGTTCTGTTGACACCAGTTTTTCCACAAGTTATCCCTAAACTCTCATTTATTGTTAAGGTACTTTTGCTATGTAAGGGACATGAAAGATCTTGGGGCTGAATGTAATAGGAATGGGAATTTGAAGATCTTCCCAGCTCCTTAATAGACCTAGAGGAGAGTTTGAAGATCTCCCCTGCTTTGAAAGTAAACTCTGTCCCCAGATAGGTTGAATATAGTCACATGGAAACTGTGGTGGGAGGAGTTTTGCTGAAGGGAAGTAGAGCCCACAGGAAGCTGGTTTAGAGCTAGCCAGACTCTGGGGGAGAGAGAACATTTAGGCAAGGAGTCAGATAAGCTAGTGAGTAAATATTGATCTTGTACTGGTTTGTGGGAAGGCTGAAAGATGCTGTGGCTCTCAGCATTATTGTGGCTTCTGAATATCTTTGGTACTATGATGGAATTGGCTTATTGGTTTTGGGATTGGGTTTTCTGGTGTCTAAATAAATGCTTTAGTTCTATCCTCCATCTGGAGAATCTGGTATATTTTGTGATTGAATGTTGTGTGATACTTATAGTCACAGTCTTTGTCATGATCGTGGGTACTGTAAATATTGCATTGGTGCTACAAGTGGTAACCCTAAGGAGTTTGGACCATCTTTCTTGTATTATTTGTTTTTGCCCTTATCTGGTGTTTTGCCCAAATAGATATATTGCCAGTTACAATTAGTATCTCCCCAATATCATTAATTGGCTCAGTTATTAGTTTTGCAATATCATTTAACCATTAATGTCAATTAGCTTTTATCAAGGGTTATTTGCTGAAAAGATATAGCAAAAACCAAAGCACAGAAACATCCCCCTAAACCACCTTTGTCCCTGGGAGAGAAAGCTCAAACTTCAAGCAGTTGCTACAAGATATCTGCCACATCAAGTTTACTTTTGGCTTTGGTATTGCCACTGAACAAGTATTTCCCTTCCTTCAGGACATAGTCTCAGCTATTGAATCAATCCACCCACTGTTGGCCTAGATCCTGAGGGTCATTCTTCAGGGCTGTGTTATGCCATGTTAGTGCCTCACCTTGCTCAGTCACCAGCAAACTCTGGTTTGGACTCCAGGTTTCACTAATACTCTTCCAACCTTTTAAAGCTCGTGAGCTTGAATATGTTCTGTCTCCAAAACCCCTTCACCAAAAGTAAGAAAGAATAGACACAACAGGGAGATAACAAGAGTAGGGCCATGTGTTCATGGTTTCATGTTGACTGAGGTGGGGAGACTGCCTAAAGTGCCCATTGCAGTTAATGCATGTTTTGCCATTAGGGGAAAATAAGCTGCTTAATAACTTCCTATGTTGCCAACTCAGCATCTCCTCCCTTATTTACTATTTCAGGCTATTTGACATCTTCCAATAATTTGGTAATTTTCTCATTTCATTCATTATTTTTGTTCATATATCATTCCCCTCCTACTTTGAAGTAAGTTTTTAAGGGCAAGAACAAAGTCTTATTTAATTTTGTATCCCCATAGCAGGGGACTTTTAGATAGCAGGCACTTGAGAAATGTCTGTTGATGTTAATGCAACATTTGTTGAATTGTGAGTCCAAGACAGCACTATTATGGATGCTTTTAAAATGTTAGCAAGAACTCCCCAAGTGAATGAGACTGGAGGAAAACTAACTTAATTTTAAAATCCCACCCTTGTGCTTTAAAGTGATGTAATAAATTCAGCATATCAGTTTCAAAGCCATCCTGTTTGTTTATACTTACTTTGAAACTTCCTTCTTTCCTTTTCTGTGCATTCTTTTCTTCTTTTTCTTTTGGCATCCCTATTGCTTGCCTTCTCCCTCTGAAATCTGTACCTCCCTCCCCCCCAACAACAACAGCAACAACAAAAACCCCTTCCTTATAACAAACAGGCATAGCTTCACCGTGACCATGTCTGAAAATGGGTATCTTAATCTGTTCCTTGTGTTCCCTTCTTGAGTCAGGTGGTTGGCAACATGTTGACTTTTTACCAAAGCAAATCTGTTCAATATTAGGATCTAAAATGATTAAAAAGCAGATATCATTAAACAAATATGTCATGAGTTTTTTTTTCCTTTTGTTTTTGGTCTAGTTCTATGATATCTTTGGTGTGGGAACTCCTGGCAGATGAATTTCTTCTACCACGGATCATCTGCATTCATAGTCTTTGATAGTTCCTGGTGGCACTGAGAGGTTAATCGGCTTTATTCAGGGTCACACAGCCAGGATGTGTCATTTAACTTATTCTTACTAATTGTTAAGCCAGCTGAACTAGACTGCCTTTCATGAAAACATATCTGTATATTTATTTTAGACATTTTTAGTGGTGTCCTACTCTTTGTGATCCCATTTCTGTAGGTTTTCTTGACAAAGATGTGGGAGTGGTTTTCCATTTCCTCCTCCAACTCATTTTACAGATGAGGAACTGAGGCAAACAGGGCTAAGTGACTGCCAGTAAATGTCTGAGGCCAGATTTGAGCTCAAGTGCAGCACTGTATCCACTGCATCAACTAGCTGCCCAGTGGGGTACCTATTTAATCCATTAACATCTCATCATTGGTGATTATAGGGATAAGGGGGAGAGAAGGAATCAAATCTTCCTCTCTTTCACTTGTTCCTCCAGTTAGATATTTGTTCTCCTCAGAAAATCAACAGGGGTACTTTTTGGAAAAGTCCAATTGGCCCAGTTCACAAAAGATACAGAAATTAATAAGTCTTCAACAAGGATACAGGAGTATCTGTACTAGAGGGATCATTTCCAAATTCAAGATTATATAATTTTGAGAAACAGAATTTTTTAAAAATTCCCATGGGTTACTGCTTATTTTAGTGTTTGAAAAGGCCTTCCACAATTCAAAGAAAACAAATAAAAGGGAAAAAGAAAATCAAGCCTCTGTCCTCAGAGGGAAAGTCTGGCCCCTATAGAAGTTCTCAGAGCAAGTGAAGCTTTCCCCAAAGGAATTAGGGACCTGAGCTCAATTAGAAGGCACTCCCTCACTTTGCAGGTGAAAAACCACTGTGCTTTTTGTCCTGGTGCTTGTGGACCACAGAGATTTTCTAGATCGAGTAGAGATGAGAATGTTTTCCTTCTCTATTCTCTGCTATTGACATAGATTGGATTTAGTTTGGAAGAGTAAAAACACCTCCAGGTCTTTTTATCACATAGGGCATCCCAAAATTTCTCCAGGGACTCCTATAGCACATAAAATAATCCAAATGGGGGTCCAAACTCACAATTTACTTAGGACAGACAGGATCACTTAAAAGAAAACAAAGCCATGGAAGCCCCAAAGAGGTATTGGGCTCCAAAAAGAGAGACTGAATAATCGGGTTGATTTCTTGGGATTTCTAGGCAAGTTAAGTAAACCTCATTCTATAGATCTGTAGTCCATAAGTATCCTTAGGCAACTTATCTGGGCTCATGCCACAATGAAGCAAGCAGTGAAGATCTGGTTGAAAGGTAAAGAAAGATGATCATTGGTTGAGCTCCAAAAGTGTGCTCTTGACAAATTGCTAGGCATCAGTATTCTAGGAATAAGATAACTATAACGCTTATATCAGTTTCCATAATCATAAAGGATACAGTAAACAAACAAAAACCAACCAAACAGATATAAGTATGTCCCTTTATGGAGTATGAGCCCCACTCTCTGATTATTTCCTATCACTACATCAATTGAACTTGGGAGGGGAAGAGAAAAAACAATTCTCTCTCCTTTATATACTTATTTATAAAACACATGCATATTCTTTTGTACTAAGACTACCACGAGTACAAATGTACTAATTATAAATATTACTCAAAAATGGAAATCTAAAAAAGAACAAGGCAAAGATAAAATAATATTTGATCCTAGCATCAACAGAGAGGAAGGAAGCATATAATGGGATTTAGAAAAATCACTTTGACAGCAGTATGGAGAATGGATTGGAGAGATGAGAAACAATGTAGGGAGACCAATTAAAAAGGCAATTGCAATAACATGAGTAAGAGGTGATAGGGGCCAGAACAAGGATGGTAGCTCTGTGGGTAGAGAGAAGGGAATACATGGAGGATGAAATGATAAGACTTGGAAAATGACTGGATTGTGGAGTAGGAGAGATAAAAATCATAGTGCTTGTGACAGTAATAACTAAGTTTAAAAGAGGGAAGGATTTGAGTTGAAAGAAAATATGAGATCTGCTGTCTGCCATGTACAGAAATATTGATGTACATCCTAATGGACCTTGACTGGGAACAGTCCTGTCTACAAAATAGTTTAATGGCTACTCGATGTTTATCCAGCTACTTTTAGAAACCCTGTATAACATAAACCTTTCAGAGACTGACAAGGGAGTCTTCTTCCAACTTTTCTCCTCTACTAAACAACCTCATAAATTTCTTTCTAAAACTATTTGAGATGTTGGGGTTCATGACCTACAGTCCCTAGTTTTCTATGCCTGCTCATTGTGGGACTTACATTTTGCCCAGAATGAAAAGGAGAGAGGAAGGCCTTTTACTCATCCATCACTCCTCCAGAGTGCAGACCCTGCCTCTGAAAGGTCTCTACATCAACTGATCTTGGGGAAAAGGAAGGAGTATGGTTGGGTTTGGGAACCAATTTTACTAATAGTACTTGTGTAACTGATGTGGCTCCTCAGTGGCTTCTCACCCCCAGGGGAAGAAGCTGATGAGCTCTCCCAACCAGTCCCAAAGTCCATAGGGCACTGACCTCTCACTTTGTCCTAGGCATCTATGTGTTGGCAATTCTGGAAACACCACAGCTGCTGGTGTTCTGTGGTCCCTCTAGCCAGCTGCCCTGGGGTCACAGGGCCTGGGCTTGGCTCCCAGAGCACTGTGCTGGCTGCTCCCTGCAGGGCTGCCAGGCTGTCCTCAGTGGAAGGTTAGCTTCTCTGTGTCATTTTGTGGGTTTCTGGCTCCAGAGTTTGTTCAGAGTCCCCTTTTTACATAATTTTGAAGTGGTGTGGGCTGGAACTCTGTGGAAGAGCTGTTTCTACTCTGCCATCTTGACTCTGCCCCTTCAAAAATTTTTTTAAATAGGGAAAACTGCAAGTTTGAAGGAAGATGGAAGGGATGAGGGAAAGGAAAAGATTGAAGGCATTGGAAAAAGAGAACAATGAAGGAAGCATGATAAAAGAAAAAGAAGAGGGGGCAGAGTCAAGATGGCAGCATAGAAGCAGGAAAACTCCATGAGCTCCCCCATAACCACCTCAAATACCTATAAAATATGACTCTAAACAAATTTTAGAGCTATAGAACTCACAAAGTGACAGAGAGAAACAAATCTCCCACTGAATGCAGCCCGGCAGGCCAACAGGAAGGGTTCATGCAGCATGCAAGGCCCAGCCCTGCTTGAGCTGATGGTTTTTAGCCCCAGGGTGGCCCCAACCAGCAATGGCTAGAGTGGACTTCAGGAGAGTGGATCACCAGCAGCTGTGGTGGTTTCCAGAAATATCAACCCATAAATGCCAAAAATAAAGTAAAAGGTCAGTATAGAACTCTGTTGGAACTTGGGGGTGGGAGGGAGGCACATTTCAGCCTCTGTCCCCAGAGCGAGAGGAGGCAGAGGCATGGCAACTGTGCAGCTACCTCCACTTAACTGCTTCAGAGCTCCTAACCTGCAGATCATAGGTGGGCCAAGAGACCATTCAGAGGGTAATTGCTCTTGCTTTAACCTGCCTGGATCTGGATTGCAGTCTTGGGTGGTAGTCCTGAGGTATATGACCAGTGAGCCAGAGCATGTGGGGACTGTAGAGACAGCACCCTTCTAATAGCTCTGGCAGCTGAGAAAACCCCAGTGATTTGGGACAAATCTTTCCCCTCTGGAAGCAGAGTTCTACTGTGGCAAAGAGCTCAAAAATCAAGTAATTGAGTGGCAACATGAGAAAGCAAAGGAAGTAAAGCAAGCAGAGCAATCCAACTTTAGATTCCTTTTTTGGGAACAAAAAAGATCAAAGCACGGAATAGGAGAAATACAGCTACGTCAGATCTCCTGCACCAAAAGCTTCCAAGAAAAATATGAACTGGTTACAGGCGTGGAGGAGCTCAAGAAAGATTTTGAAAATGAAGTAAGAGAAGTGGAGGAAAAATTGAGAAGAGAAATGAGAATTATGCAAGAAAATCATGAAAAGAGTCAACAACTGGGCTGAAGAAAATAACACCTTAAAAATAGACTGACTCAAATAGCAAAAGAGGCCCAAAAACCCAATGAGGAGAAGAATTCCTTAAAAAGCTGAATTTGCCAGATGGAAAAAGAATTTCAAAAGCCCACTGAAGAGAATAATCCCTTCAAAATTAGATTGGAGCAAATGGAAACTAATGACTTTATGAGAAATCAAGATACTATTAAACAGATCCAAACAAATGAAAAAATAGAAGGCAATGTGAAATATCTCATTAAAAAAAAAAAAAAACCATTGACCTTGAAAATAGATCCAGGAGAGATAATTAAAAATTATTGGACTACCTGAAAGCCTTGATCAAAGAAAGAACCTCAAAATCCTCCTTCAAGAAATTCTCAAGGAAAATAGCCTTGACATTTTAAAACCAGAGTGCAAAATAGAAACTGAAAGAATTCACCAATCACCCCAGAGTTCCCAGATCAAGGAGAAAATATTATAAGCATCTAAGAAGAAACAATTTGAATATTGTGGAAACATAATCAGTATAACACAGGATCTAGCAGCTTCTATATTAAGGGACCAAAGGGCTTGGAATATGATATTCTGGAGGTCAAATGAGCTAGGATTAAAGCCAAGAATCACCTACCCAGCAAAACTGAGTATAATGTTTCAGGGGAAAATAAGGGTATTTAATCAAATAGAAGACTTTCAAGCATTCTTGATGAAAAAACCAGAGCTGAATGGAAAAGTTGACATTCAAATACAAGAAGCAAGGGAAGGATGAGAAGGTAAACAAGGAAAAGAACTCATAAGGAACTTATCAAAGTTGAACTATTTACATGCCTACATGGAAAAATGATAATTGTAACTTATGAAACTTTTCTCAGTATGAGGATAGTTGAAGGGAACATATATATATATATAATGTATAAATACATATGTATGTCTATATTGGAGGGTATATGTGTGTATGAATAAATATGTGAGTGTGTGTATATATGTGTACAGGTATACATAGACAGAGGGCACAGGATCAATTAAATAGGAAGGGATGATATTTAAAAGGTGAAATTGAGAGGTGAGAGAGGAATATAATGAGAGGAGATGGATAGAGACAGAATGGGGTAATTTATCTCACATAGAAGAGGCAAGGGATAATGGTTACAATGGAGAGGAAGAACAGGAAGGCAAAAGGGAATGGGTCAACCTTATTCTCCTTGAATTTGGCTTAGGGAGGGAATGACATATACACTAAATTGGGTACCTTGCCCTACAGGAGTGTAGAGGGGAAGGGAATGAGAGGGGGGGATGATGGAGGGGAAGGCAGGTTGAGGGGGAGGGTAGTTAGAAGCACATACTTTTGAAAAGGAAGAGGGTCAAAGTAGAGAATAGAACAAGTAGGGGTGGGATAGGATGGAGGGAAATATAGTCAGTCTTTCACAATATATCCACTATGGAAATGTTTTGTGTAACTACACATGTACAACCTTTATTGAATTGCTTATCTTCCCAGTAAGGGTGAGTGACAAGGGAGGAAGGAAAAAAATTTGGAATTCAAAGTTTTAAAAGCAAATGTTTAAAAAATTATTATTATTATAATTATTATTATTATTTACATGCAACTGGGAAATAAGATATACAGGCACTGGTGTATGGAGATCCATCTTGTCCTACTGGAAAGTCAGAGGAGGGATAGGAGGGATGGGGGAGGATATAGGAGAGAGTATATTGGGGGAGGGGGTATACAGTGAGATTGCTGTTTTGGGGTGGTGGGTAGGGGAAAGATGGGGGCAAAATTTTTAAATCAAAATCTTGTGAAAATGAATGGTGTAAACTAAAACTAAAAATAAAATTTAATTTAAAAAAAGAAAAAGAAGAGGAGTAATAATAGGTAGTATTTATATATCAATTTAAGCAATTAATGCAAACTAATTTATATATTTTATCTCACTTGATTCTCACAATAATCTTATGAGGTAGATGCCATTATCACCCCAGTTTTATAGATGAGGAAACAGATGGAAAGAAATTAATGAATTGCCCAGGGTCACATAATTGGTAATATTCTAAGGAAGGATTTGAACTCAGATCTTCTTGATTCCGTGGTCCAATGTGTTATCCCTTCCTCCATCTAGCTGCCTCCAAAAGGAAATTATCTTCCTTTCATATAGGAAGGTAGGAAGAGAATATAGATATTGAAATTGTTGTTTTGAGATGGAAAGGAGGTTGAGGTGGTTTATCACCAAGGCAATATTCATAGCACCAACAATGACTATGAATATGTCAGCATAGTTCTGAATCACAAAATATAACAGACTCTCCATATAGAAGACAGAAGCAAAACATTTATTCAGATACCAGAAAACTTATTCCCAACACCAGAAAGCCAAATTCCACTACCAGAAAACCAAATTCATTATAGCAACAAAGAAGTTAATACACCTTATCACCACAGTAAGCAACACCATCCCAAAGCCTTCCCCCTACTTGGGCTTTCGCACAAACACTCGCAATCATAGCTGTCTCCTTGCCTGCATCCTCTCTCTCCCTCCACACTAAGTGCTGTCACCAACTTCCAGCTCTGCTCCCACTCTGCTTCTTCCTGTTCTACCCTTCCTGCTCTACCCCTTCCTGTTCCATCCATTCAGCAAGTCCCTCCCATCACAGAATCATGTGACTCAAATTTCCATGTGACTCAACCAGATCACAGGGGCCTATTAATGGATGGGAAAGATCTTCCCATTAAGCAAAAATACATTAACAATACAGGTGGTTCATAATCTTGATCTAGTTAGTACAGTTGTTGCTCTTAGCCTAGAGCAGTTCCTGTTCCTCAGCAGTTCCTGAGTCCACTTACTGACTTCTCTTAAGTCTTTATTACCCCCACCTACTATATTATGATGAGATTCCTTCCCCCACTTTTGAAGAGAGGAGATAAAGTAATGAGCACATCACTGTCCTTTAGGTTTTCTTTAAAGGTTTTTTCTGCTAGTTATTACAGGGGTTTCCCCCATGCCATAGTTTACTGTCCCATTTTGTGTCAAGGAGGAGGTCTTTGGTTCTCAAATGCTAAGCCAGAAGTGTACAGGCTCTAGTAGGTCCTACCATACTGGAACAGCTTCAGGTATGGGACAGATCATATATCTGTTTGTCTGCATACCATCTTTGTCAAGTTTGGGGAGATTTTTTATTAGAGAAAGACTGGATAACAGAGGATTTTTTTGGGGGGTGTCATAGGAACCAATAAATTCTAGTTTGCCTCTACTAAAATATACAAGGGTTGTGACTTGCATAAATGAACGGTTTATTCATACTGATGAAATTTTAGATCTTGGATTTAGGTAAATAGGGTGGATGACATATAGATACATTATAGGACATTTATTAAGCACTTATTTTCTGTAAGGCACAAACCAAAGAGAAAAATTTCAAATAGATAGAAGTTTTATAAATTAATCCCTGGTTTTCTACCCAAAGCTATGCTTCAAACTTTATTAGCTTTCCCCCACTGACCAAATGACTCTCTCCTACAGCTATACCCTCCTCTCTTCTTTTAATTCTTCTTTCTGGAGCTATCAGGTTTCAGTATTGTCTAAGATGAATGCTTAGACAAGATCCTTGACTCATAGCCCAAGGTAGATTTGTTTTGGCGAGGCCCTCAGCCCTTCTATCTTTATTTCTCAATCTAATCTCCAGGTGGGGGATTTGGGGTTATAAAAGGGCTCTATATTATCAAGTCCTCAAAGATTCCTTCTATGAGCTCCAGGCTGTGTTTGGATTTTTTAGCCTACTCTATTATGCTTATTGAAAGCACTGATGATTTCAATTTTTTTTAAAGCAATTGGGGTTAAGTAACTTGCTCAAGGTTACACAGGTAGTCATTATTTGTGTGTGGGTGCTCATTTTCTGAGTCTGGATTAGATCTCAGGTCATCCCAACTCCAAGCCGGGAGCTCTTACTCATTGCGCTACCTAGCCGCCCTGATTTCAAATATTTTTCAATTAAATTCAATAAACACTCATATTGCCCCTATCTTGTGCCAGATACTAGAGAAATCTCTGTAAACAAAAACACAACAGTTCTTTGAATTTCTACCTTTGCCTTGCTGAAGGAGTGCATTTCTCTGTTTGCTCAAAGATTCCTATCATGACTTTTTAGGTCATTTTTCACTATCTTGGCATTAACATGCCTCACCCTCAGTCAAGGGATCAATGACTGGCGCCAGGGAAGCACTATCATATCCTTTACTTGATTCTTTCTTTCTTGGTTAGTTTGACTTGACTTCTTCACCTCTTTTTCTAGACTAGGACCTCTCAATGGTCCACCGTTTTTTGAAGACTACATCTTCATGGCCTTCTGGAATATGGTATTCTAAAGTCCACCCATTTATAGTTATGACTACTAAATTGTATCTGATCGTGACTCTGGCTTTCTCAGTACTTGAATGCTTTATTTCTGGCTTCTTGCAGTATTTTTTTTTTACTTGGATGCTTTGGATTTTCACTATAATATTCTTGTGAGTTTTCATTTTGGAGGTTTCTTTCAAGAGGTTACAAGTGGATTCTTTTTGTTTTCACTTTGCCCTCTAGTTCTAAGAGATATGGGCAGAATTCTTTTATGATTTCTTGAAATACAATGTCTAAACTCTTTTGGTCATTGCTTTTGCATAGTCCATGACTTTTAAGTTATCTTTCCTCCTCTGTTTTCTAGGTAAGTTGTTCTTGATATGAGATACTTTACACATTCTCCAAGTTCTTCAGTCTTTTGACTTTATTTGAATATTTTTTGTTATCTCTTAGAGTTATTAGCTTCTATTTGCTCTGTTCTAATTGTCACAGAGTTTGTTGGTTGAACAAGGTTGTATTATTTATTGTGCCAATTCTTTCCCCCCATTTCTCTTATTTATTTCTAATTTTTCCCCTAGTACTCTCATTTAATTTACAAAAATATTTTAATTTGATTTAAACTCTTGCCTTATCTCTTTGAGTAATTCTAGTTGAGTTTATTCCCAAGTGTATTTTTCATTGAGGCTTTTGTTTATAGATATTTTAGAGTCATTCTTTTCTTCTGAGTTTGTATTTCAAGTGTTTCCTTCACCAGAATACCTTTTTATGGTAGTAGTTTTACTTGCTTGTTTTTCCAAATTTACTTCCTGACTTTGAATTTGAAGTTAGAGCCAGGCTCCATACACTTCTGGAAAGGTCAGGACTGGTCCTGTTACTATTTTCTTGGGATATTAAGAATAGCATTATTAACTGTATCTCAAGGAGAGGTGAGACTGGGGATCTGCAAGCTTTAATTGCTCTCAAAGTCTGATTGTTATCCTCTGGGTTTGTTTCTGAGTAGCAATAGACTGTTGCTTGATTCCACCCCTATTAGCTAGCTGTTAGTTTAGAGTGACAGTATTATGGGCTCCTCTTTGGTCTAGGATCCTGGCCCTCACTATTTCTCTTCAGGCTTTAGACTGGACTGTAGGCAGGAACTGAGACTCCTGCTCTGCTCCTTGGGTCCCAGCCACATGCTGCTTGTAGTTTGCTGTTTAGGCCTGTGATGGCTGGAGTTGGGGGTGGTACAGGTACAGATCCCCTTGTCAGTCTGTCCTGTGTCTGTGACCCAGAACTGGACAGTGAGCAATAAACTGATTGTACCCTGGTATGGATCCAAGGTTGCTCTGGAATGGGTCTAGGATGCCTTCTTGCCCTAGCTCATACCTTTGGCCTGGGCACAGAAGCACTTCTTACATGGCATGTTCCAAGCCAGGTCCCATCCCCATCCACAGACCTTTCTGTCTGCCTCACTATATTGACCTGGGTTGGAAGAATTACATCTTGGATTTCTCCATCTGGATTTGGTATGGCTTTATTTGGAGAAGCTTAGTGGGTGGGAGCTTTCTGGACTGCTTTCTGCTTCTCTGCCATCTTGGTTTAGTCTGCATTTTTATATTCTTCATAAATGGATTCAAAACCCACCCAAACTCTTCATCTGTAAGATTTCAAAACAGGTTTGAAAATTTTTTTTTCTGTCTTAAATACACAGCTATGAGAGTTTACAGGTAACACACATATTGTTTTCAGCAACAAAACCTTGTTTGTTTTTAAATGTCTTGCTAACTCTGATAGCTTCAGATTCTCATTAGAAAAATTTTAAAGGTATGATATATATCTAGGGTAACATCACTAACTACAGTGGATGTAAACTGAGAATTTAAATAATCTTGACAATTTTTATTTTTGAGGGCTTACTTCTTGTGAAATCTAATTAGATTGTCTTTCGTTTTACCTCATAATATGGTAGCTAAAGAGCCTGAACTATTAAAAATATAAATTTTGCCACGTTTCCTTTGCTTGTGCTCCAATTGTGAGTATTATCTATCAATAAATCAACAAGTGTTTATTAAATACTATGTGCCAGGCACTGTATCCCCAGTTACTAAGAAAGGCAAACACAATACCTGCCCTCTAAGAACTTACATTATCTTCCATCCTTAGTTCCTATGTAGAGACCTTTTTAAGCAACCTGTCCATTTTATAGGCATTAGATAACTTAAATTCACGTAATATAGCACACATGTCATAATATGCTGAAAGTGCATGCATGAAGGAGGGCACCATTGTCAATCTTCCTGCTCTAGATTCACATTCCTCCCTCAGAACACCTCATGTACTCTATGTGAAATGTAACTTTGACATATGACTAAGTGAGAATGCTAATGTCACTCTGGATATTAAATATTAGTTTAATTTTTCTTTTTATATAAAATAAATATAAAATGAAGTTTTAATATTTTCTTCCTCTACTCCAATTTGGAGACCATAGCTCTAAGGGATCAATGTAGGGTACCAATGGACAGCTACATTGTGCAGTGGATAGAGAGCTGGACCTGGAGTCAGGAAGACTCATTTTCCTAAGTTCAAATCTGGCCTCAAACACTTACTAGCTGTGTGACCCTAGGCAAGCCACTTAACCCTGTTTACTTTATTCTCCTCTTCTGTAAAATGAATTGGAGAAGGAAGTGGCAAAGCACTCCAGCATCTTTTCTAAGAAAATCCGAAATAGGGTCAAGAAGAGTTGAACATGACTAAAAAATGGTTAAACCACCACAACCAATGTAGCCTGGCATTACCACCACTTCTCTTACATATGTTATTTACAATTTCAAATTTAATTTCTGAATCCTTGTATTAGAAAGGTCAAATAATAAAGAAATCTCCCATCTTCCACTTGCAGCATTTGG
Organism: Gymnobelideus leadbeateri; assembly: GCA_011680675.1. Classification (NCBI taxonomy): domain Eukaryota; kingdom Metazoa; phylum Chordata; class Mammalia; order Diprotodontia; family Petauridae; genus Gymnobelideus; species Gymnobelideus leadbeateri. Next base: position 178,321 of record WOXC01009566.1, on the reverse strand, counting down.
TTAGCCTTTGTAGATTATTAGAAAGGCTTCCATTAACTGGAAACCTCTGGGCACAAAGGGAGTAGGGAAGGTCTAATCTTATTTATAAGTTTTGGTGTAGAGATAGAGTACTGTGGAAGGAATGAGAGATTTAGAGAGTGAACTTAAGTTTACATCCTGGTTCTGCCAATTCCTTATTCTTATGACCCTGGATAAATCACTTTACTATTCTGGTTCTATTTCATCTCTAAAATGAGAGGGTTGATCCAGACGATCTTCCAAAATTCCATTAATCTCTGAATCCATGATCCTAAGATTCACTATAATCATATGACCTACTCCTTCCTTCATTCCATCCACCTCAGCTATACAAAGGGATGACCATACCTTGGATCTCACCATTATCTATGTGTTCTACTTCCTTAATAATAAAAAAAACTCAACAACTTGATATTCTTCTACATTACCAAAATCTCCTAGCATTCCATCTTTCCTTGTTCATTTCCCCTCTAAAATCTATTCTTCTCCCTCATCACAATCTTTATTTCTTCAAGGAAGCACTACTTTCTTTCTATCTAAAAATTAATTTTAAAAAGTGACTAATGATTCATTTTCCTACTAGATCCCTTAGCCCTAAAAATCAAAACAAAACAAAACAAAAAACACTCATAACAAATGTGCAGAGTTAAGAAAAACAAATTCCCATATTGACCATGTCCAAAAATGTGTCTCATTCTGCATGTTTGGTTCATCACTTCTCTCTTAAGGAGGTGGGTAGCATTTATCATCATCAGTCCTCTGAAACCATTGTAGATCATTTCATTGATCAGAGTTCTTAAATCTTTCAAAATGTTGTTTTTATAATTTTGTTATAGGGTAAATTATTTTCTTGGTTCTGCTTACTTCACTCTACACCATTCTATATGTCTTCCCAGTTTTATCTGAATCCATTTCTTTCATCATTCCTTATAGCACAATAGTATTTCATTAAACTTATGTGCCATAATTTGTTCAGTCACTTCCTAATCGATGGGCAGCCCCTTAGTGTCTGGTTCTTTATATAGCACTTTCCTCCTCTTTCTTTGTTTTCTTTGGAGTATAGGCCTAGTAGTGGTACTGCTGGGTCAAAGGATATGTACACATTAGAAACGTGTTGGGCATAATTCCAAATTGCTTTCCAGAATGACCGGACCAATTCATAGTTCAACTAATGGCACATTAATGTGCTTGTCTTCCTGAAGCTACTCTAATATTTTAAATGGTTCTTTTTTGAAAACTTAAGGTAGAACTTCTAAGTTGCTTTAATCATCATTTCTATAATTATTAGTGATTTGGAACATTTTAAAAAATTTAGTTATAGACAATTTGGATTCCTTCCCCTCAGAACTGCCTGTTCATATCCTTTGAACTTAAGGAATAGTTTTAAAAAAATTACCCTTCAGTACTTTATTAGGGCACTGTCCCTGCTCATTTCACTTTTCTTCCTTTCCAATCTCAGCCTTATAGTTGGCCAATTTGATTCTATACTGTCCTCTATTATTCAATTCCTTCCCTCCTCGTACCCTTTTTTCTTTGCCAAGCCTCAGCCCTGGATTACTATTGCTCTTCATCTTCTCTGCCCCTACTCAACTTCCTGCTCAACAGATATAGAGGAAATCACACATGCATGTTGGTTAGGTACATTATAAACTCTGTTAACCAATTTCAACTGAGTCCCTCATTGCAGCAAGGGAGCTGTTTAGTCCTCTCTAAATTATCTCATTCTCCACAGAAGCTGTTTCAAACATTTCTTTCTCTTCCTAAACCCCTTACATCTCCCTTATCCCTCTCTTGCCTCTTCAAAAACTGAGGCCACTTGATGGAAGTTTCCTTTTTTCTCCTTTTCTTAAATCTCAAAACACTTTGGCATCACTCCCCTCCCCCCCAACACACACACTTTCTTTTCCTTTTCCCTCAGTTTCTGACAATGAGGCAGGCCTTCCCCTTGTCAAGACCAACTTCTCTACCTGTGCTCTTGAGCCTGTTCTTTCCTGTCTTCTCCAGCAGATTGCAACTTCAATCATTCTCCTTTTCTGACCTCTGCCCCCCCCCCCCCAATCTTCAACCTCTCCCTATTTACTGGTTCCTGTTCTACTTCCTTCAAAAATATTTGCCTCCTTCATCTTTAAAACAAAAAACAAGAAACAAAAACTTTGCAAGACCATATCTCTTCCTCAAGCTATCCTACTCTAACTCTTCCTTTTCTCAGTTAAACTCCTAGGAAAAGCTGTGTGTGTATATATATATATATATATATATATATATATATATATATATATATATACATGGCCAAATTTCTCTTAATTGCCACACTTTATGGTCTTTTTTTTTAATCCTTAGGCTCCTTGACCTATCTGCTACATTTAACACTGTCTGCCACCCTTTCCTCCTAGCTGCTCTTTCTTCTCTTTTCATGACACTTTTCTCCTGTCTAACTGTTCTTCCATCCTTTGCCTGTTCATAATCCATACTGTATTACCTGAACGTACATGTTCTCTCACAGTTCCCTTTGGGAGGACCCTCTTTTCTATACACTCTCTTGGTGACTGTTAATAGCCATGAGTTTCATCATCAAATTTGGAAAAATCAACTGTAGCCACCATACTGGAAAACATCAGTTTACATCCCAGTCCTAAAGAAGGGCAATGTCAAGGAATGTTCAAATTACTGAATAATTTTGCTCCTTTCAGATGCCAGCAAAGTTATGCTTAAGATTCTACAAGCTAGGCTTTGGCAATACGTCAACCAAAACTTACCAGAAGAGCAAGCTGGTTTTTGATGAGGCAGAGGTACTAGAGAAGAAATTGTCAATATTATCTGGATTATGGAGAAAGCAAGGAGCTTCTGCTAAATTGACCACACTAAAGCCTCTGACTATGTAGATCCCAACAAAATGAGGCAAGTCTACAAAGAGATGAGAGTACCAGGTCATTTTATTTGTCTTTTGAGGAACCTGTACAAAGTCTAGGAAGCAATAGTTAGAAACAAACATGGAACAACTGATTGATTTAAGATTGAAAAAGGAGTATGACAAGGCTGTATATTGTCGATTTATTTATTTAACTTATATGCAGAATTATCATTTGAAATGACAGTCTCGATGAATCAAAAGCTGGAATTAAGGTTGCCAAGAGAAATATCAAAAATCTCAGATACTTGGTAAGGAATTAAGAAAAGAGGAGAGTGGGGGAGGCAGAGTCAAGATGGCAGAGTAGAAACAGGAATTCCGCGAGGCTCCAGCTTCAACTTCCTCCAATTCATGTAAAAAATTACTCTAGTCAAACTTTGGAGCTACAGAACCCACAAAGTGACAGAGAGAAGGTAACCTCCCACTCTAGACAGTCTAGCAAGCTTTCAGAAAGGGGCGAGCATGGCACTCTGGGAGCTGAGTCCAGACCCAGGCAAGCCCAAGGTTTTAGCCTCAGGGTGGCCACAACCAGCCACTAGCTGGAGGGACTTCAGATCATCATCAGCTGTGGCAGTTTCCAGAGTTATCAACATGTAGATGCTAAGGGCAAGGTGAGAGGTTAGTGCAGTGTGGACTTTGGAATCTGGTAGTTTGGGAGTACAGTTCGGCCTTTATCCCCAGAGGGAGAAGCTGCTGAGGCGCCACAGCCATGCAACCACCACCATGTGGCAGGTTCAGCTTCTGGCCTGCATATTGTAGGGGGACCAAACAACGAGTCTGAGTGGTAATTGCCTTTGCTTTAATCTCCTTGGATCTGGATTGCTGTCTAGGGTGGAGGACCTGGGGTATGTGACCAGTTTGCCAGAGTGTGTGGAGGCTCAAAGAGGGCACCCAACTAACAGCTCCAGCAGCTGAGAAAACCCCAGCAATTTGGGAAAAAGCTCCTCCCTCTGGTAGCAGAGTCCTACTATGACAAAAAGCTCAAAAGTCAAGTAATTAAGTGGCAACATGAGCAAGCAAAGGAAGCAAAGCAAGCAGAGCAATCCAACTTTACACTCCTATTTTGGGGACAAAAAGTATCAAAGCATGGAACAAGAGGAAGATAAGGAAGTCAGAACTCTTGTACCAAAAGCTTCCAAGAAAAATATGAGGTGGTTACAGGCCATAGAAGAACTTAAAAAGGATTTTGAAAACCAAATAAGAGAAGTGGAGGAAAAATTGGGAAGAGAAATGAGAAGGATGCAAGAAAATTATGAAATGAGAGTCAACAACCTGACTGAAGAAAATAACACCTTAAAAAACAGACTAACTCAAATGGCAAAAGAGGCTCAAAAAGGCAATGAGGAGAAGAACGACTTAAAAAGCCAAATTTGCCAGATGGAAAAAGAATCTCAAAAGCTCACTGAAGAGAATCATTCCTTCAAAATTAGATTGGAGCAAATAGAAGCTAGTGACTTTATGAGAAATCAAGATACTATTAAATAGATCCAAACAAATGAAAAAAAAATAGAAGGCAGTGTGAAATATCTCATGGGAAAAACCACTGACCTGGAAAATAGATCCAGGAGAGACAATTTAAAAATTATTGGACTTCCTGAATGCTATTATCAAAAAATCAACCTAGAAATTATCCTCCAAGAAATTCTCAAGGAAAATTGCCCTGATGTTTTAGAACCAGAGGGCAAAATAGAGGTTGAAAGAATCCACTGATCACCTCCTGAAAAAGATCCCAAAAAGAGAACTCCTAGGAATATTATAGCCAGGTTCTAGAGTTCCCATATCAAGGAGAAAATATTATAAGCAGCCAGGAAGAAACAATTTCAATATTGTGGAAACACAATCAGGATAACACAGGATCTGGCAGCTTCTACACTGAGGGATTAAAGGTACTGGAACATGATATTCTGGAGGTCAAAAGAGCTGGGATTAAAACCAAGACTCATCTACCCAGCAAAACTGAGTATCATGTTTCAGGGGAAAATATGGTCATTCAGTGGAATAGAGGACTTTCAAGCATTCTTGATGACAAAACCAGAATTGAATAGAAAATTTGACATTTAGACACAAGAAGCAAGAGAAGCATGAGAAAGTAATCAGGGAAAATAAATCATAAGGAACTTATCAAAGTTGAACTATTTACATCCCTACATGTAAAAATGATCATTATAACTTATGAAACTCTTCTCAGTATGAGAATAGTTGAAGGGAATATATATATACACACATACACTCACACACACACACATATATAAACATACATATATATGTCTATATAGGAGGGTATATGGGTGTATGAATACATATGTGAGTGTGTCTATATATGTATATAGGTATACATAAATAGACGGGACAGTACCAATTTAATAGAAAGGGATGATGCTTAAAAGGTGAAATTAAGAGGTGAGAGATGAATATAATGAGAGGAGATGGGGAGAGACAGAATGGGGTGAACTATCTCATATAAAAGAAGCAAGGCAAAACAGTTAAAATTGAGGTGAAGAACAGGAAGGCAAAAGTAATGGGTCAACCTTATTCTCCTTGAATTTGGCTTAGGGAGGGAATGACATACACACTAAATGGGATATCTTACCCTAGAGGAGAGTAGGTGGGAAGGGGATGAGAGGGGGGGATGATGGAAGGGAGGGTAGGTTGGGGAGGAGGGAAGTTGGAAGCACCCACTTTTGAAAAGGGACAGGATCAAAATAGATTATAGAACAAGTGGGAGGTGGGATAGGATGGAGGGAAATATAGTCAGTCTTTTATAATATTTCCACTATGGAAATGTTTTCCATTAGCAACACATGTACAACCTATATTGAATTGCTTATCTTCCCAGTAAAGGTGGTTAAAAAGGGAGGAAGGAAATGAATCTGGAATTCAATGTTTTAAAACAAAATGTTTTTTGAAAAAAATATAGATACTATTAATATTATTTTTCATATAACTGGGAAATAAGATATACAGGCACTGGGGCATAGAGATTCATCATGCCCTACTGGAAAATTGGAGAGGGGATGGGGGGAAGATATGGGAGACTGCAGATTGGAGGAGGGGACATCCAGTGGGATTGCTATTTTGGGGTGGCGGGTAGGGGAAAAACAGGGAGAAAATTTGTAATTCAAAATCTTGTGGAAATGAATGATGTAAACCAGAAGTTAATAAAGCATTTGAAAAAGTAAAAAAGAAAAAGAAAAGAGTGTAAAAGCTGGCTTGAAGCTTAACCTAAAAACGACTTAGATCTTGGCAAATGGTCCCATGACTTTCTGATAGAGGGATAAGAAACAGAAGCACATCAGATTTTATATTCTTGGCCTCACATATCACTGCAAACCATGACTACAGCCATGAAATTAATGGATGCTTGCTTCTTGGTGAAAAGGGTGGCAAATCTAGATAGCATACTAAAAAGCAGAGACATCACTTTCCTGATAAAGGTTCATACAGTCAATGCTATGGTTTTTCCAGCAGCAACCTGTGTCTGTGAGAGTTAGATTATAAGGAAAGCTGAGTGTTGCAGAACTGACACTTTCCAATCGTGATGCTAGAGAAGACTTTTGAGAGTCCATTGGACAGGAAGAGGTCAAATCAGGAATTAATTCAGACTATTCACTGGAATGTCAAATACTGAAGTTGAACCTTAAATACCTTGGCCATATAATGGGAAGATTGGACTCACAGGGAGTTGGGAAACATAGACATTGAGAAAGATAGGAGGCAACAGGAAAAGGGGACAACAGAAGATGAGATGAATAGATAATGTCATGGAAACCACAAACATGAACCTGGATAGACTTTGAGAGACAGTGGAAGATAAAAGAACCTGGTGTACTATGGTCCATGGGATCTCAAAAAGTCAGACACAACTAAACATTTGAACAACAACAACTGCCATAACAACTGCAAATTCATATGACTCCTGGATCACTCTATCCTTTGAGTTTCAGTCCCACATCACAAATTGTTCATTCAACATTTAAAACTGGAATTCTAGAGTCATATCAAACTCAGTGAGAGTCTGCATGGTATAAGTAACTGAGTGCTAGGCCCCGAGTCAGGAAGACTAGGATTAAAATTTTACCTCTGACATTTACTAGGTCTATAATTCTGATAAATCATTTAATCTCTATTTTCTTAAATTTCCCTATCTGCAAAAAGAGCACAATAAAAACAACACACCTCCCCTCAAAGGTCTGATCAATTGAGATAAATTCTATATAGCCCTTTGCAAATCTTAAAGCACTATATAAATATTAGCTATTTTTATTATAAGACAAAATTTATTATCTTTCCCCTCAAACCCACCACTATTCCAAATTTCCTGTGTCTATCAAAGGCACTACCATTCTTTCAGTCTCCTTTGCTTAGAACTTCAGCGTTATCCTGCCCTCCTTACTTTCCCTCACTTTACATATCCAATTGGTTGCCAAATCTTCGATTTTCACTTGCAGATCATTTTTCCTATTAAACTCTTTCTCTTTATTCACTCAGCTCCCTACCATAGCTCTGCCCCTCATTAGCTCTTTTCTAAATTACTGCAACCAATTCTTAATTGGTCTTCCTACTTCAATTTTCTCCTACTACAGTTCATCTACATAGCTGCCAAAGTAATTTTCCTTAAGTACAAATCTATGTCACTCCTCTACTCAGTAGTTCCTTATTGCTTATAGGATAAAATACAATTCCTCTGTTTCGCTTTTATATTTGAACACAACCTGGTCCCAACATATTTTTCTAGCTTTTGTATATAATACTCCCCTTTCTGACACCCTTCTATTTAATATTAATGGCTCTCTATTACTTCCAGGATCAAATATAAAATCCTCTGGTTGGCTTTTAAAGTCCTTTAAAACCTAGCCCCTTCCAGCCTTTCCAGTCTTTGTACTAGACTCATACTCTATAATCCAGTGACGCTGGCCTCCTTGCCTTGCTGTTCTTCCCACACAACACAACAACAATCATCTGTGAATGAGCATTTTTACAAGCTTTTCTCTCTGTGCTGGAACTTTCTCCTTCCTCATCTCTGCCTTCTGGTTTTCCTGGTTTCCTTCAATTCTCGGTTAAAATCCCACCTTCTGCAGAAAGACTTTCCCAGTCTTCAAAATAAATGCCTTCCCTCTGGGACTGCCCTTAATTTATCCTTGTCTATAGCTTATTTGTATATAGTTGTGTTCATGATGCCTCTCTCACTAGGGAGTGAGTTCCTTGGAGATCAGGGACTGGTTTTTCTTTCTTTCTCCTTTCTTTGTATTTCGGATCCATAACACAGTGTTTGGCACTTAATTGTCAGGCTTGCTGACTGCTTCAGTATCCACTGGTCTTTCACTTCACTGGCCTTTCTGTTCCTTTACAAAAGAACCACCCATCTTCTCTCTGTGAGTCTTTGCATGGCACTGGTCAACCCCGAGCCCAGAATGCCCTTCATTTAGACTGTGAGCTCCTAGAGAGCAGGTACTGCTATGCCTTTGTATCTCCAGTGCTTACCACAGTGCCTCCCACCTAGTAAGCTCTTGATAAATAAAAGCTAGCTGACTGACTGCCTCATAGCTAGCATCTCTCTTAAGCCAAGAAGCCGCTGGAGCATCATTTCTCATTTGAAACCTTTCTTGACCATCCCAGCTGCTGGTGTCCTCCCTCCCAAACTACCTTGCATCCCTCTGCTTTGTATTTATTTTCTTTATATTTGTCCTCCATATGGTTATTTGCGTACTCATTTTTTTCCCTTTTGAACGAGTCAGGGTTGTTTCATTCTTTAGATTTGCAATTTCGGCGGTTAGCCCGAGTCTGGTACATAACAGGTACTTAAATGCTTGTGGAGTGACTGTTTCGCCTCCAGGAAATGTTAACTTACTCCCTCCCGCCCCCTTGGCACTTTGCTCCTTCTCCAGCAGCTCCCGAAACCTGCCTAGGTCTCCTGGGCGGCTCAGACCCGCATCCCCGGGGCAGGAGGCCGGGCCCTTCCCAGGGGTCAGCGCACCAGCCCCGGGGAGGGAGCGCGGCAGTCCAGCAGCTACCAGCCCAGGATGCGAAAGCATCTCAGCGAAGGGACAAGCTAAGTGCTCGAGGCTTCCAGATCTAGGTAGGAGGCGGCGGGAGGAAGGAGCTGCCCGGCCCCAGGAACCCGGCCGCGAGTTGGCAGCAGCTTTCCTGGGCCCAGTGTGGAACCCGCAGGGCCAAGGGACCACGTGCGAGGCCGGGGGCGGGGAGCGGATGGGGCGGGGGCGGGGGGCCTCGGCTTTGGCTGAGCCGCGCGGCCCCTTTAAGGCCGGGGAGGAGCCTGCCCAGCCGCGCATTGAAGGGCCGCTGTGCGCAGCTGCGGGAGCCTTTAAGCCTGGACACCCGGGGCTGTAACTTGCCTTTGCTGCTGGGAGCAAGGCAGCCGACGTTCGTCCTTGTCTTTCCCCTTCCCCGCCCCGGGAACTCCCACTCGCGTCGCCTCCCCGCGCCCTCCGGCACCCGGCCGCCTTCCCACCGTCGCGACCCCGGAGCTCCGGCATGCCTCGATACGAGCTGGCTTTGATCCTGAAAGCCATGCAGCGGGTAAGTGACCCGGCCCAGCCTCACTCCTCTCTGTCCCTCCCCGCGCCCCCTCCCCCGGCCTCTGCATCCTCGCTGTCTTCTCTGCAGCTTTGGCATTGTCACACCCCCCTGCCCCCCACGAGCCGGTGCGGAATTGGGGCTCCTCTGCTTCCCACTCCCCTTGGGTTTCTGGGGCGGGGGCTGGGGGGGGGACGCAGCCTGGTTCATTCATTGCTTCCCGCTCGTCCTTTTTTTTTTTTTACACACGCACACAGACACACACACACACACGCGCGCGCGCGCGTACACACATGTTGCCCGCGCCTGGCAGGTCCCGGGCGCGTGTGCGCGTCTGCGAGTGCCTGAAGACGGGCTCGCGCGTGTGTGTGTCTGAATAAATGAGTGGAGGCGTGGGCAGCTCCGTGAGCTTCCGAGGTGGCATGTACTCGGGATGGCCTTAGTAAGTATTTCCATAGCGCTCTTAGGTTTGCAGAGCTCTCTGCTTACTGTGACTCCTGTGAATCTCCCCCCAGCCCCGGGACGTAGGCGCTTTTGTTAGCCTCCTTTTACAGATCTGGAAACTAAGGTTCCCTGACTTGGTCCAAGGGCTGCTACGTGCCTGAGGCTGGATATGAACCGGGGTCTTAATAACTCTAAAACTCTAGGTCCAGCCCTCGATCCACTGCGCCACCTAACATACGCACCTCCTATGTGTGAGAGCCTGGCCGCTTGTTTCTATAAGGCTGTAGATGTGTGCCCTTGTGTGTATGTGTTCCCGTGTGTACGATGATACGGTGTATTCCTGCCTATCTGCCTGTGATCGTGTGTATGTGGAGTGGGTTACGTTCATTTCTCGAAAAGGGGGGTGGTTCCTCTCACCCCTGGACTGCCAGCTCTGCATCATCCCTACACGCAGGTATCCCCCTTTAGGATAAATGTGGAACTTAAACCATAATCTTCTTGCCGGGAGAGAGAAAGAGGACGAAAAATCAAAGGCTTGTACGTCTTCTGCCCTTCCTCGTGTTGGGAAACGTTGCAGTGTTACTACAAAACAAACCAAACCAAACCCAATTTTATAATTCCATGCCAATGGTATGCTTGTTGCTAATTACCTTATTCTAGGTTTTCCTAGTAAAATGCGTTCCTTTTACTCACCTTTTTATATGCCTCAAATATCCTCAGTCCTGTTTTAGATTGAAGTGTGTGTGTTTTGAAACTTCAGCACAATTCAATAAAATTATGTTTGAATCCTCATGTGTAGTATTCTTTTGACTTGTTGCTATGCCTCTGACTTGAATTCAAAGAATCAAACTTTATGGGAGGGGAGGGGGAAGTCCACTAAACCTTTAATCTTCATAAAAAATTAGTAAGCCTAAAAGTTTCTATGTATCTTCTTTGTATATTGCTTCTGTGTATATAGTGCTATTCTAATCTTTATTTTATTCATCCAAAGGTTGTTCTTTCTGCATCTGAGAAAATTTTCCTGTGAGAAAAAGAAATAGAGCAAGGGGCAGAGAGAAGGGAAACAGACAGACAAAAGGGCAGAGCGAGGGGAAGATAGAGACAGACTAACTGACCAAAAGGTAGATAGAGAGACAGAGACTCCCTCAAGGGAGCTTTTGACCACGTGGTACATGATAACACAAAGTTACCTTGTTTTGTATTTTATCAGCCATAGTGAAAGCTAATTGAGTTTATTATGCTATGGAGACAGCTTTTTATCCTGGCACATTGCATTAGATGTTTTAGAAATTTGATTACCCAGGAACTGCTCTTGGTACTTTAAAAACAATGAAAAAAATGCTGTATATGTCCTTTGGTATTACTGTGTTCGGTATTTATAGACAGACCTTTTCATCTCATAGTTCTCTATAAAACTTTCTTAACTTTAGAATGTGTAAGAAACAGTAATTGGGCATCTTCAGCTTTTGAATATGGCATATAATATGCTGAACTAATACTAATAATCATGAGGTCTAAAGAATTTATTAAATGCCATGGAAAAGGAAGGAAGCATTTGAGTAATTTGCTAACTTTCCAAGTTAGACTGGATACTAGAAATTTTGAGTTCTGCCCTTGGGAGTCTTTGACTGGGTGTAACTTTGTGCCCCCTTTTCTTTGAACTTGAGAAAATAAATCAAGAATTTGAAGTTTATGAGGCCCCCAAATAGTACTCCTTCATATTTTCCCAGTTCTTAATTTGGAGATAAACCCTTGGTGAGAATAAGGATATTGTGCCCTTTTCAAGCAATCCATATATTATAGAAGGTACTATAAAATTGATTTATTGGCTGTGGCATCTTCCTCATTCCTGTTTTTTTTTTCACTTTAATATGTTTATTTTTATATGGATAAATGGAAGGTGGGCAAGAAAAACTTGTTAATTGGTATTGGCACTGCCTGTATATATTTGAATTTTGTTTGGAAGCCAAAAGCTAAGTCACAGCCTCTATATCCTTACAGTATGTCTGCAGACACACAATGTTAAGTTTTGCTTTTTTTCTTCTAGTTGTTCAAAACATCACAGATAGATGGAATGGCTACTTAAGTTTAGGGCTATGAATGTGGGTATCACTTGGCATCATATACTATTGACTTAATCACTCTTGTGTAATTAATAACACTGATGGGGGTAGGATATGTTTGGAGGAAGGAGGGTCACTTGGAAACTTGCTGAGTTTTATATTGATGTTCCTTGGTCACCAGGGTTTGTAGAGTGAACGTTGCAGCAATGATGTTATGGTTGAAAAGGCTGAAGAAATTATCCTGGATTTTAAAGTGGTTTAGGAGTAAAAGGTATTACATACAGCTGATACTTTTTCTCCTGCCTTTCAAAATGTCTGTGTAATGAACATTTGAGGTTTTCCTGGTTTCAGAAAATTTGTTGTGCTTAAGTTATTCAGAAAACTGGTATTTGAAATTCTTAGGATTTGTGAAGATCAGCTTGAACTTTATTAGTGTATATAATAGTATCCTGTGTGTATAAGTGATTACTTTTACGGAGCCCAGATTAATAGGATTATAAATTTAGAACTGTAGGGGACTTCAGATCATTCCTGACACTCCATTTCACAGATGAGGAAATAGACCTAGCAAGACATAATCTACTCATGGTGACAAATGTAGTAAGTAGCAAAACTGGGATTTGAATTTGTTTGCTGACTCCTTATCTGGGGAGAAAAGCATAATTGACCAAATGACACTTATGTTGCTACAATATGTAAAAACATGGAGACTCCTTAAAAATAATAAAAAATTTGTGACTTAAGGGATAATTGCATCATTAATGCCTTTGGATTGGATTGGATGCCTAGATGTGTTTATTTCCTATCTGTTTTATACCTGTTATATTCTGTAGGGCTGTGGGTGATTCTCAGTCTTTTTGGAATTATGACATCCATTGTTTGGTTTCCTTTTACCCCCACCACTCCCTTCCTCCTCCCAGTACTAGTGACAGAAGTCCTTCTTAAATGTGAAATATTTGAAACACTTCGTGTCTTTCATCACCTCTAAGGTACCTAAAAACCGTTAGAATGTGGCCAAGCCACTTTTTTGGGGAAATCCCTGCTATACATTTAAGGATGTATTTAGTACAAATTTAAATCATGATTTAATGTTAGTGAATTCATGTTTGAACTAGGGAAAATTTTAATGAGATAGAATGGAATGGAAAAACCTGAGTCTTTAATAGATGCCAGGCACTTGTAGAATAGTAGTCCTCAGCAAAAATAAACAAATACGTGAAAAATTTGCAAGTAAAATTTAGTTTGAATTTAGGTGTACATGTTTTAGTTGAAGGGCCTTTAACTCCTTTAGTTCCTTCTCTGGCTAAAAATGCCTTAACTATGTTTTTTAATTCTCAGTTAAGTATTGCATAACAGAGTAGTAGAAGTCATACCATCATTTCTTCAGATGTAATTGCTTAAAATAATAAATTGTAGTGGACATCGTCCTCTCATTTTATGCAGGTTAGCAACCTGGCAGTCATCTGCTCCTCCCTCAGTTCAAATATCCAGTCCATTGCCAAATCTTGTCATATTTACCTTCACAACATCTGTGGTGTGTCCCTATTCTCTACTCATACAGCTACCACCTTGAGCTGACCATTTTCATCTGGCACTTAGACTACAGGAGCCTTCTACCTGATCTTCCTTATTCAAGTCTCCCCACTGCAATCCATCTTCCCTTCTACCAAAATAAACTATTTAAATTATGTCAAGCAATGTCATTTCCTTCTCTAGCTCATTTTACAGACGAGGAACTGAGGCAACCATGGTTAAGTGACTTCCCCAGGGTCACATAGCTAGTAAGTATTTGAAGCCATATTTGAATTTAGGGAGACTGCAGGCCCAGGACTCTTTCCATTGTGCCTCACTTTTCATCTATTTGGTACCTACTTATAGATGTATTATCTCCCCAGCTAGAAGAGGACAAAGACTGTTTTTGCCTTTTTTTGTATACTTGGCTTTTATTTAGCACAATACCTGGCATGGAGTAAGTGCTTGTTGATTATTGATCAGTGTGGTCCCTTCTAGATTGCTAATGCATTCTTAGACCACATTGATTTAAAGTATGATGCCTAGAATAAGGACACAATACAATTTTACTTTCTGCTGATTGGAGAGCATTGAGCATTTAGAGCGCTCCAATAACTGACATTTACATGGTGCTCTCAGATTCACAAATTGCTTTGCTATATTTGATTTGTGAGATAGGTACAATAGTTACCCTCTCTGTTTTACTGGAGGGAGCAGAGGCCCTAAGAGAGGGCAATTACTTTACTTTGTCCAGGGTTACTGAGCCAGTAAGTATTGGAACCCCACTAGGGTGGCAACTGAAATAGTGAGTTTCCCATATCTTGAAATGAATTGTTAAAACATTGGCTGAATAGATCCTTCGCTGGAGATACTGAAGAGAGGATTCTTTTGTTACATGAGAGATCACACTTTGATAACCTTTAGGCATGGAGATTAAAAATAAGGGTATGATTCATAATTTGTAATAACCTTTAGAAATAAAATCAAAATAGCACTGTGTTTTGGGAGAATGTGATAACATAACCAACCTTTGGTTGGAAGAGATTAGCTTTAGGAAGAAGATAGAGGGGAAAACCTAAGATGAAAAAAGTAGATTTTTTTTTTTGTTAATTTTGTTGGCAAGGGGAATATAATGAACATTTTGGAGAAAAAATTAAATACATACATATATATGTATTGCATTTTTACAGATCAAAAAACAATGAGGTGCTGATTAGTGTTAATAAAGGATCCCCTGAAGTGGTGGCATAATTTGGTTTACTCAGAAAATTATCATAGTTTATGAGAAGGCTTTAGGCTAGAATGAAGTGGAAGAGCAATTGGAAAATTTTTTTTCTATGCCTTTGCATCCCTACCCAGGTATTATAAACTTGGGAATGAAAAATTAATGGTTTAAACAATAGCCTCATGTAACTTAGGTACTGAGTGAATGCAAGCTTGTATATAAAGTTTATCTTTCTGTAAATGCAGGAACGAGTCCAAAGCCCCTGTGGAAATACATAAAAAAAATAAAATAAATGTTTGTTACTCTTTTAAAAAGTTGTACCAGCTATTAGGCTAGGTTTGAGGTAAAAAATAGTTAAAATTATTATTTCTAGAGATCTTTTGGTTTTCTTTGACAATTTATGACCATTTTTCAATCTTATTGCCATATCAGTTTATCCCAGTTCTAATTTGGTATTTAAGGATCCCCATCTTTTTTTTTTTAACAGTAGAAGCAAAGTTCCTCTCCCCTTCAAAAACAAACAATTGTGGGTTTCTTTGATCTTCCAAAAGCAGATAATCATCTGTTTATTGCATTATTGGGGAAATAAGAGAACCCTGATGCCTAGATCTGTAAGATAGGTAAGCCATGGTTGCGGTGGGGGTGGGGGAGCTGTATTAATGAAATTTTGGACAGGGGTTCTTGGAGTCAAGCAGTTTTTACGTTATCAGTCAGCTTTCAAAGTTCGGCTTTGCTTAGTAGATAATTCTCATGTTGGCCTCTCTGTAGTGAATAATAACCAGGGAGGTCCTTGCTTAATTTTATTTTCCTCTTTTTGTGTGTACCCTGGGCCTGTCCTCCAGCAACTTTGGAAAGGGGGAGGTTTCTGTTTGTGGTATAGAAGCAAATTGACTGTGATGTAAGTGTTTAGAACTTTAGACCCTTATTAATTGAGTCTATCAGTTCTTTGCTCTTGGGCTACTAGCATCATCTACCCAGTCTCAAATCAGTAATCTCCCTTAACCTTCTCAGCCTCATGCTTGAAATCAGACAATTTAAACTAGATACTCAGCTGTTAAAGGGTGTTGAAGGATTCTAACCTTTCACTGTAAGGCCTTTGTTCTTTAAAAAGAATGGATTATTTAACTTATGAAATGATTGAAAGGTTTTACTTCCTTAAGAGTTGCAAGAAATGATGGGGTCAATTTATGAACCTGCATTTTGTGGAAATGGTTTCTGAATATTGTCCAAAGTGAACAGTTCTCTAAGAGCTCTTTCCCCCCTCCCATATTGACAGTTCCCTACTTCTCTTGCATTTTTATTAAATGCTGCGCTAGTGATAACGTGTTTGGGTTGATTTAATGAGTGAGGAAATAACCACTACCAGTGCTCAGCTACCCACCCAGAGCCTTTTCTCTAATTCATAATCTGTAAAAGTTGCATTATGTGATTTGGTCAGTGTCACCCAGCCAAATCTGTGTCAGGTGGAACTTGAACCCAGGTTATTCTGATTTGGAAGCTGGCTTTCTGTCCACTGCATCAAACTATCTTTCAATTAAAAATCTAGTTAAAATTACAAGCTTGATAACTTTTAAGAAAAGATAAATTTGAAAAGAATCTGTTTTTTTTTTTTTTAGTGAAAGGAATTCTTAGGCAGCTCACAACAGATCCCTGACTTGGGGGCTTTCTGTATATAGCAATTATAAGTCATTTTCCCACTCCCTGCCCTGCTAGTGTGAGGCAAGATTTGAATTCCTTTCTACTATGCTGTGCTGCTTCAATGTGAAGCTATTCTCCCCCTCCCCTCTTTTGTTGTTTTTGATTTCATTGAAACTCTTGTGTTGACATTTCCTCCTTGGTTAACTGGTCTGTATTTTTGTTGTTTGTCCTTATTTGAGTGGACCATGGCTACGGTAAGGTGATACCATTGCTTGCAAGTGAATTGGATTTAAACAAGAGAGAGCTGTGCAAAGTCACCAGCCTCTCTCCTCCTGAGCCATCTGGGACCAGTGGCAGGATATTGATTAGGATGACTTAAGATGGCCCCCATGCAATGAAAGACCTTGGCCTTTTTAAGCTAAGGTCTCAGTAGACCTACAGTTCACATCTTCTGGATCTAAACCAAAATATCTTCTTGTCTACTACCATACTTTTGTTCATTTCATAACAGATACATTGATATAAGGCCCAATATCGCTAACTCCATTTATACATACTTGGGTATTTATTACATAAATCAAGGTACACCTGTACTTTTTTCTTTAAAAACATCTTTTTAAAATTGAGATCTTGTACTTTATCATTGTTTGCTCATGTTGACTCTTCTGTTTGCACTTCAGAGTTTCTCTGAAGCTCTAAGTCTTTTTTGTAAGGAATACTTAGAAATCGTCTATTAAAAAGTCCATTTTCCCCCCTGTGAAATTATACTAAGTTAGTCTCTGTTGTAAGTCTATTGCTTTTGCTTTCTCCCTCTTTTCCTTCCCTTCCTCTCTCTGTGTCTATCTTTTCCCCCCTTCTCCATACATGTAACGTACATGTATATCGAATATATTTTATATTATTTATATTACATTTGTATTAAAGGAGCTTCGCTCTTTGCTCTTTTAGAATTGCGGCCATTTTATGGCGGTTCTGGTTCTTTGCTACTTGAATTCTTTGTTTTTTGCTTCTTTTGGTATTTCTTTTCTTTGATATGGAAACTCTGGATTTTGACTTGTGGGAGTTTTCATTTAATAGTTTCTTTTAGGACATGATGAGTGGGTTCTTCATATTTCTACTTTTCCCTCTTGTTCTGAGATATCTGGGCAGTTTTCTTTTATTTCTTGAAACATAAGCTTTTTTATTTGTTTATGGCTTTCAGCTAATCCAGTGACTACTAAATTATCTTCCAGGCCGGTTGTTTTGGCTCATGCCTTACATTTTCTTCTTCTTCTTCTTCTTCTTCTTTTAGTTTTTTCACTTATTTTAGTATTTCTTGTCATAATCTGCTATTTGGTTCATTCTTATTTTCAGGGAGTTTGTTGCTTGGGTAGGTTTTTATACCTCTTGTGCCAAACTATTTCCCCCCCTAATTCTTCTATAGCTTTTGTTTATTTTCCTATTTTTTTCTCTACTGTTCTTATTTTATAAAAATATTTTAAATTAAAGGAAAAAACCCTCTTATTTCATCTCTTTGATGAATTCTAGTTGAATTTTTGCTCCAAATTGAGGCTTTTCTAGTAGATATTTTAGAGTCATTCTCTTATGGATTTGTATTTTGAACAGGCCCATTGCAACAATAGTCCTATTTTTTTATGGTGGTATTCTTATTTTGTTCCTGACTTTGGACTTGATGTTAGGGCCAGGATCTTCTTGAGAGAAGGTCTGACCTGATCCTATTTTCTTGGCATGTTGAGGTTTATTTTATTCCAGGATTTTATGGACAAGTCCAACTGGTGGGCTGCAAGTTTTCTGTTGTTGTCCCCAAATTGGTTTGATACAGGGCTAAAGTCTGAAGGCTGTCCCCCCAATGCCTTCTTGCAGCTGAAAATATGTGGTGTTGATTGCATTCATTTCTTCATTTATAGGGTATTTAAGTGTCTAGTATGTAAATGTAGTTAATATTTAAAGTTCCTTCCAACTTGTAAGAACCTTTTCAGTTCTTGTAAAAAGACCTTTTAGATCTTATTGTCACAGATTTCATTTAAAGAAGAAAAAATGCCTTCTGAATACCCATATCTCTCTTGTACTTTGTTGCCCCTACTGTACTCCTCTTTTGTACTTTATTTACCATACTCTACCTAAAACTTTTTAATGAAGATCATCAGTCATTGTGATAGAGTTAAAAAAAAAAAAGACAAAGTTCCAGAGTAGAAAGAAATGTGTTCCTTTTAATAATTTTACTCTAGTGCAAGGATTCTTTAATATTTTTGATGTCACGGACACTTTTCAATATGGTGAAACTTATGTCCCCTTTTATCAGAATAGTGTTTTTAAATGTATAAAATTGAGTTACTAAGGAAACTAATTACACTGAATAGGGTTTTTAAATGTATAAAATTGAGTTACTAAGGAAACTAATTATATTGAAATACAGTTATCAAAATATTTTTTAAAATGGTTCACAGGTAGCAGTTTAAGAAATCACTGTGCTCCAGTGGATGTTTCAGAATGAACTCTGGGAGCAAAATATGGCTTATACAGAGAAGGCTATCACACTTCTGAAGTGACCAGAATAGGAGAAGGTAGCCAGTGAAATGGTCTATTACTTTTTGCTATGTGAATCTCAGTTTTTTTTTTCTGTCATCTTTTGTCTTTAATGAACTCTTTTCTGGGCTTATTTTTGGCCTACCAGTAATACCTGTTATTCTAAAATCAGTAATTAGCTTGGATATTAATAATACCCTGGCAAATGGGTTCCTGGGCACATCATGACTTTGTAGGTATTCAGTGGCCCCTAGGCAAAGTGTCAAGGAGTAAAAGTTTGTTTTTTAATTAATTGCAATCATTGTGAGCCTCTTGAAAGAAATGGTAAATAATAGTCTATGTTCCAAGAGGACATAAAAGTTATTTTTGGTGTCTGCATATATATATGGACCTATGTGAAAAGTGACTTTATTTTTTAGTCTTTTTATCCTAAGATTGTTGTATCTTGAGGTAGTAGTATTAAGCACCTTCAGTGTAGAGACTGGTTTTATTTAATTTTTCCTTTTTATCTATATGTCTAGCACATAGTGGATGTATAATAAAATACTGAATTGAATGTATATTAGGTGTTATTTCTCTTATTTAGTTTAAATAGTTAAAGTGTAATATAACTTAGTATAACTTAAATTACAAATGACTTTTTTCAGACACAAGTTTTCTTCTACTTCATCAAAGGTGCATCAGAGATAAGTCTGACTATAGATAATTGTACAAGGAGTAGTTTGAGCCATAAGACAACTTAGAATAAAATATTTTTTACTAAAAATCATCAGAAATTAGTATTCATAAACCATTTTCCCCTCTCATCTGTGCCCCCAGATGACTGTTTATTTCAAGTAACCATCATTACAAATTAATGTATACCTTTGTGCAAAATACTTTGGAAGTTTGAATACCATCTCTAGGCAAGGCGTAGTTTCTTTAGAAAATGATGCCTCCCCCCAAGTGTTTTCATGAGGGTATAAATTACCATATGTCAATAATGACACTATTAGCATCTTTTATTGCCATAAAGTTTGTCCTATATAGCCTGTTAAACACGGTGCTTTATTGGATGAGGCCTTACAAATTATGTAATGATCATTTGTGCTTTTAACATTTTCAACTTTTTTTGATCTAGTGACTCATTGCAGTTTTCTTGTTAGTTAACTTTCATTACTATTGTGATAATTGTATTTGGGTGAAGCTGTATAAGTGATTCCCTGTCCTCCAAACAGAATGGAGACAACTAGACAGGAAGAGCTGACTGCTTTTTTTAAATTCTTCCCTATTATTTCAACAATGGCATAATTTTCTATATTCTGAAGAGTTCCTTTTAGAATCTCCAGATCAGAACATTCTTAGAATGATTATAAGACCTTAGTTGCAGATAACCTTAACAGTTTTTTGAAGATTAGCAGTTTTGTGTACAGAAAATGCAAATTTAAGTTCAAATATGATCAAATCAAATTGTATTTTATAGTAGCAGTCTTTCTTTCAGTCTTAAATGCTTTATAAAACTTTTTTTTTGAACAGTAAAAATTGGAGAAACTATAGTATGGGAAGAATTGTGTATCTGAAAAATGTTCACAAATTCGTTGCAGACCTTAATGTTATAGAACTAATTAGCTATTGTGACCTGTGTTAATATCTTATTTTCTGGTTGGAGTTGATGTAAAATATGTCTTGAAATAATCTTATACATGATATTTTTAATCTCTTCTTTAAATCCAATAAATGCAGGCAAAACCTCTTCATAAAAAGTAGTTGCATGGTATAATGGAAAGAATGCTGGATTTGTCATTAAAGGACATGAGTTCAAATTCTGACTGCTACTATGACCTTGGGTAAGTTACCTTCTCTCGATAGCCTTTTGTAAAATGAAGGTATTAGAGTTGAGAGAAGTAGGAGGGGGGAACCTTAGAGATACTGATTTTAGAGGTAGGAGGTGCCTTAGAGACCTCCTAGTCCAGCTCCATTGATTTACCAATGGAAAACTTAGACTGAGAGATGAAGTAATTTGCCCAAGGTCACACTAATTGTGAGCCTCAGAGGTGGGATATAAATCCGTGTCACCTCCAGCACCTCCTTCTTTTGCACTTTCAACAAATCCACCCTCCAGAGTCCTAGGAAATGGTATCATCCGTTTGGAAATCCATTCTAAATGAAATCTGTAAGCACTTCAACCAGGGCAGCAGTATGAGGGTGAAGTATGATTAGCATTTTGTGGTCCTATGGTTTAACTTGAGCAATTGTTGTAATTTTAGAGTTCTTTCTCAGTGGGGACATGATGGCATGTTCAGGGTCTGTCATGTAGAGAAGAGATTGTATTTTTTGGCCTGAGAGGAGAGAATGAAAGGTAGAAAGGGTCTGTAGTAGGCTTGATGTCTGCAAAATTTTCCCAGAAGTTTTAGATATCCCAAAGTAGAATGGCTTGTCTTGAGTATTTGTGGATTCCCTGTCCTGGAAGTTCTTGAGGTAAAGGTGATACAACTGTTTGTGGAGTATGTGGTGATTCCTTCATCTGTGGGTTGAACTACACAGATGCTGAAGTCTGTTCCAGCAATTACGTGGTTCTGTAGTTTTCTCTAACCTTCAGGCAGACTAGCTCTAAATTGATTTAGAATCAGGATTCTAAAAATGTGCCAACTTAAGCTAGAGGTCTGGGTTGATATTCTACAGCATTATACTTGTCTTACATCCTGGCTTCAGAACCAAGATAACTCCATCCCTGACACATATGAGGACAAGTCACTTAAAATATCACTGCTACTTCCTGAAAACTCTCTTAATAGAAAGAGGTACCTCACCTGGAAGTTTCCCATACTCCTGTAGCTCCCAATCGCCTCCAGGATCACATATAAAATCCTTTGTTTGGCATTCAAAGCCCTTCATCACCTGGCTGGTCCTCCTGCCTTTCTTCTTAACCTTATTCCCTGCCACATACTGCTTGATCCAGTGACACTGACCTTCTAGCATTGCTCCATCTTCCAACTCTTTACATTTTCATATCTTCCATCCCTGAAATTCTTTCCCTCCTGGCTTGCTTGGCTTCCTTCAAGTACCAGCTAAAATCCTGCTTTCTTCATGAAGCCTTTCCCAGTACCTCCTAATGCTGATGCCTTCCTTTTGTTGATTTTTTCTAGTGTATCCTGTTTATTTTATTGCTTCATAGCTGTTGGCATGTCATTTTCTCCCATGAGATTGTGAGCCCTTCAGAGCAGGGACACGTCTTTTGCCTTTCTTTATATCCCTAGTCCTTGGAAGGTAACAAAGTAAGCATTTACTAAGTGTTGACGAGACTATATCAATGAAATTCTCTTTTAGTTCCTGTTTCTATTTTATTTTTTTTCTTCCAAAGTACATTAATTTAGGTGATAAATTTCTATTCTGCCACATACTACTATTCTAATTGTATAAGGAGATAAATAGGTAATCTTAGTGTATTGCTTATTTAATTGTAAGCATTAGGTATTTCTGGCATCAGAAATCTTGGAAAGAAACTAAATTGTTATCCATTTCCTTCCTAACCTTGAGAAATTTCAGTGAAGAAACATCTCCCAAGTTATAGGATGTTCAGCAAAGGCATACTTGCCTGCTAAAGAGTTTTTAATTGAGAAAGCTGAAAGACTTTGGCCCATCCGAAATGTGCATTTATATTTTCTGGCATGCTTCCAATTGGAAAGCTGAAAGATAACCTTGTAGAGTTGTGCCTCCAGGGAAGGTGAAGTTGAAACCTGGTGGGAAATATGTATGAGTAGAGTGGAAAGAACATGGGAAAGTAAGCTCCAAGGTTGTCCTGGTGGATGTCCTTGAATAACTTGCTTTATCTCGGTGACTTTGATCATTAGCTCTCTGGTAAAATAGAGGGGGTAGTATTAAATTTGTCCCCCTGTAATGGAAAGGAAATAGATGCTTACAATAATACATTTAATTTGTATACTTTAACAGGTGAAAGGTAACGTGGTGCAAGAGACTGCTGGACTTCATCTCAGGAGAAGACTTGAGTGCAAATCTTGCCTTTAATATTTACTAGCTGTTTGATTATGGGAATGTCACATCCTCATTAACCCTTTATCAACTTAATTAGAAGAGAAATGACTTGCCCCCTGTTAGTTGCACTGTTGTTAGAGAAAACTCTCACAGATGACCTAGGAAACCACAGGTCCTTGATGTGTATTGGTATCTTAAATTTTAAAGAATGTTTTATCCTTTGCTTAAGGAAGGTGTGCTGGAGGGGGGTGAAGTTCCTCATTAATCTTTAGGTATGAGCATTTACACCTTGGAAATCAGAAAACCCATATATCAGGACTTAATTTATTCTTTTGTTGATTGTCTAGATTTGAGAAAGTGATGAAGAAAATGTTAATTATGGAAATTAAAAATGCTTCATGTATATAATTTTTTTTTTGAGAATTGGTCTTTAAAACATTTACCAGCACACTCACTGCTATACATCACTTTCATTTCCATGTAGATCCCTTCCCTTCCCCTACCCAGAGAGCCATACAATGTTCCTTGTCCATAGCATGCCAGTTCTTTGAAGGACAAGAAGTATTTTTTCATCTCTTCTTGAGAGGCAAGCTTAACCATTATAAATATATCTTATGGTAATATAATTTTAATTCAGTTACTGTTTTTATTTTTTTCCTTCTATTTAGATTGTTTACCTGGTAGTGTTTCATTTTTTCCAATTATAGGTAAAGACAATTTTTAGCATTCATTTTTACAAAATTTGAGTTCCAAATTTTTTGCTTCTCCCCTCCCCATTTCCTAAAATGGCAAACAATTTGATAGAGGTTCTGTATATGCAATCATGTAAAACATATTTGTGTATTAGTCATAGTTGTGAAAGAAGAAACAGATGAAAAAGAAAAAAATGAAGTGTAAATAGTATGCTTTGCTCTGCGTTCAGAGTCCATCAGTTCTTTCTCTGGATGTAGATTGCATTTTTCATCATGAATCCTTTGTAAATTCCTTGGATCATTATATTACTGAGAAGAGTTTAGTCATTTGTGGTTGATCATCACACCACGTTGCTTTTACTGTGTATAATAAGTAATCTCCTGGTTCTGCTCATTTCACTTTGTATGTGTTCATATTAGTTTTTTCAGTTTTTTTTTTCTGAAATCTGCTTATCATTTCTTATTGCACAATGGTAGTCATTAAATTCATATACTACAGCTTGTTCAGCCATTCCCCAGGTGGTGTGCATGCAATTTTTTGCCACCATGAGGAAAGGGGCTATAAAGATTTTTGTGCATATGGGTCTTTTTCTCTTTTCTGATGACTCTTTAATAGATATAGCTTGACTGTCCTTTGTTTGAATTTTTGTTGCCTGCTTTGCAAGAATCTTAATCTAATTTAATTGAAATAAGGAGGGTAGCGTTTGTGTGATTATTTTCAAAACCTATTTGTTCCTCTGCCATCTTTTATCTTAATGTCTCTGTGAATCAAAGAATTTTTACAAGTCAGAAAACTATGGAAAAAATAAATCATGGGTACAATCAGTTTTAAACCATTTTTTATAGATATCATTGTCCTGAAAAGTGGTGAAAATGTTTTTGAGATGAGAAGTTTTTGAAATGAGTACAAAATCTTCCCTAGTGCTTCAGTGAACTCTTAATTTGTTAGTTCCCTACTTTGTGGGAGTAGTTGTACTTAGCTACATGCAGATGAATGTCTTTGAATTTAAGACTTACCACTAATTCAGACGACTCTTCAGGTTTTTTTAAAAAAAGGAAATACCATGTTGAAGTAGAAAGAACACTGAATTTAGAGTTAATGGACCTGAGTTCAAATTCACACTGCTACTTACCACGTTTGTGGTTTTGGACAAATCATTTCTCTAAGCCTCAGTTTCCTCAGATATGGAAACTGGACGTGATAGAACCAAAAGACATTCATATTGTAAAGATCTCTCTTTAGCAAATTAGGCACCTACTCAGAAACCTTCACTTGTTCCCTCTTCTTGTCTTTAGGAAAAAACAGAAACTTCCCTGTTGGATGTAGAAAAGCCTTTCACTATCTCTTTTAGGTTTCTAGGCTCTTTATTAGCCTATTTACTCTTCCATCCAAATGTCATTCTGTCACCTACCTTTGTACAGGATTTCCTTTTGTTACTCTACTTTCTTCTTTCCTGGAATCCCATCTTTACCTCTGTCCCCTGGAATCCCTCGCCCTCTTTGGATTTAGCTCAAGCACTGTTTTCCTACATGAGGCCTTTCCTAATACTACTTACTCTCTGCCTATTAACGCCTCTCCCTAATTTGTTTATATTTTGTATTTAATTTAGTACCTCTTGTTTCCCACCAGTAGAATGTAATCTCCTTGAGGTAAGGAACTTTTTTATTTTTGACTTTGTATCCTCCGAACATAAAAGGTGATCAATGAATGCTTCTTGAATTGAAATTTGGGGAAACAGACTAAAATGAAAGGTGACAAATGTAGTAATTCTTGGAACAAACTCTGAAAAATAAATAAGCCCCATGAAGATAAACAGTCTCTTCCTGTGGGTATGATGGGTAAGTGGTGCTTCCAGATAGATTAATTCTGTGCATCATGGATGAAAAAAAGATTTTTATCTGGCCAAACAATTTTCTATGTGGTTTTTCTTCACTGTTACTCTGTCTTTCCTATCTTCTTGGGACTCTGTCTTCCTGACATACCTATATGATATGTTGTATATGATTTGGAATGATGACCTCATAGTAGTGGTTCCCAACATTTCTTCCAGTTTTCTGACTAGAGAAGAGAGGCTTGTGAATCTTTCTTCTAGTCAATAACTGTGTGACCTTAGCTGAATGATTTATACCTTTCTTGACTTTATACCTTTCTTTACCCGTAAAATGAGAAACTAGAAAATCATTAAGATTTCATTTTGCTCTAAATAGATGATCCTAAATTTTTTCATGATTACCTAGACTTGGAGCCAGGAGACCTGAGTTCAGATCCCATTTGACAATTGTTAGGCTTGTGATCATGGACTTAATTTTACTTACTGGATCAGAGCCTCAGTAACTTTATCACTTGTACGACCTGCTTCACAGCTGTTTGTGAGGAAGATACTATTAAAAATGCAACAAGGCCATTTCCATATGCATTTCAGTGTCATTGCTATAATTGTGCTTTTTTTGAAAATGTAAAATTATTCCTTAATTATGGAGAATCAGAGAAAACTCTATGAAGTAACTAGTCTCTCCTGCTTTTCACAGCTCTGAATTATTCTACAACTTTTCAGTGAGTTAACTTGAAAGCCAGCCCAGTCTTAAAAATAAATATAAAAGCATAAATTGGTGACAGTCAAATTTTGACTGAGGAAGAAATTGTCTGTTTCCATGTATTTTAAGAAAAACGGGATGTCTCACCATTCATTTTACTATCACAATGGATGTGTATGTATCTGTATAAAATAAAGGGATGAAAGCTAGGAAATTCCAAATATACTTGATAGAGGACAGTCAGTGATAGTCAAATCAGCCAGCATTCAATAAACATCTATATACTACGTGCTGGGGCTATGAATTTCTTAAAAATGAAATAATTACCATTTTAAAGGAACTTATATTCTGTTGGGGTAGGTACCATGTGCCTGTATGAAGGATGTGGATAATAAATATAAAATAAATGCAAAGTAGCTAAAGAGGGAATTCAGAGTTGGAGGGATCAGGAAAAGGCTTTAGAAATGATGGACTTGCAGAGCAGGTAGATGGTGCTGCCTAGGAGTCAGGGGGACCTAAGTTCAAATTCAGCTGTGACCCTGAGCAAATCACTTAACTACTATAGCCTAAAAAAAAAAAAGTGATGGACTCTTTGAGTGATGTGGGGAGGTTGTGCATTTCAGTCATGGATGTTAGTTAATGCAGAGGTATGGAAACGGGACATAGAGTAAGTAACAAGAAAGGCCACCTTAACTGGGCCATAGAGTTCAGGAAATGATGAGGCTGGAAAGATATATTGGAACTGAGCGTGAAGAGCTTTAAAAGCTAAACAGAGGACTTTGCTTTATCCCTGGGGTAGTAGGGAGTAAGAGAGTGACGTGAGCAGAAAACTTAAGGAAAATCACTTTAGCAGTGGTGTGTGGGATGGATTGGAGTAAGGAGAGGCACAAATCAGGGAGGATTATAGCACTAGGCAGATGGGAGCTGAGGAGGACCTGAAATAGGGTGTGAGAGGCTTTGTGAATGGAGAGGAAGGGCATCTGTGAAAGATGTAAAGAGAGAAAGTGTAAGATTTGGCAACTGATGGGATTATGTAGAGTGAGTAAAGGGTCCGTGATCCTGAGGTTCTAAACCTAGATAATTGGAAGAATTGTCACTCCCTTCAGAGTAATAGGATTTTCTGTTGGGGGTAGGGGGAAGTGGAAGATAGGTAGAACCTTTGCAGGTCTTTTGACAGCAGAGATGAAATGAATAAATAATAGAACAAATAAGGATTAGAGAGAGTATAATAGGGGGGTCCCTATGCTGGAGATGACTGCTAATCATGGTACCAAGTAGAAACTCAGTGAATGGCCCTTTTATCAATTAAAGATGAGGGTAGGACCTCACCCGAGAGGGTGATGGGAAGAATCATGGGAGATTTGGGAATATAATAGTAAGCAATAATGGTGTTGTAAAAAAGAGCCTGGATTTGAAGTTAGAAGACTTGAGTTCAAATCCTGTTTCTTTCTTAGTCTTCTTTTTTAATTACCTTACCTAAAAAATAAAATTATTAGAAAAGATTTCCTCTAAGTTGTGAGCACAAAAAAGTTTGCAAAAGCTTTTGGGTGGAGACAGGTAACATTTCTGGGAACTTTTCCTTTATGATTTCCTGAAACATGAATGAATAAAATAGCTTAATTGCTTCCTGTGTGCCATGGGCTGGGAATACAAGTAGGAATAGTTTGTTAGTCCTGGAACTCCTGCTGTAATTGGAGAGACAACATGAATTCAGCTGCAAGGCAGATGGTAAGGCCCAGGGGCCATGATGGTGCTTCAGCTGGTCAGATGGCAGTGCTTGGGGAGATTAGAAGGTATGACAGCAGGGTAGATAGTAAGGCCTCAAGATGCTCTGTTGCTTCAGAAGGTTTGTAATTAGTAATTCCTGCCTTGGCCAAACGGTGTGAACTCCATTTTACTCTTCCTTCTGGGAAGCTGTGGGGTTGAGGGAGGGGTGAAGGGCAAGGACAAAAGCCTTTCACCCAAATTATCTTGGACTTGTATTATTTGTTGCATTCTCCCTATGGAGTGTAAGGATGGGGGCAGCTGAATGGTGGTGCAGTGAATAGAGCACGGTCCTGGAGTCAGGACGACCTGAGGCCAAATCCAGCCTCAAACACTTACTTGACACACTTACTAGCTGTGTGATCTTGAGCAAGTCACTTAACCTCTATTGCCCTTCCTTCCTTCCTTCCTTCCCCCCCCCCCCAAAAAAAAAAAGGAATGTAAGGGTACAGTATTAGAGTAGAAAAAGCACTGCCTGTGGAATCAGATTACCTGTGTTCAAATCCCACCTTATTATACTTACTATTTTTGTGACCCTAGGCTCAGATTCCTCATCAATAAATAAATAAGGTGGATGAACTCTGAGATACCTTCCACCTCTAGATCTAGGATCTTATGATTCCCATGAAGTCAGGGACTATTTCATTTTTTTTTTTTTTTTTGTCTTGAGCAAATTTGTAATCAAGGAAATACGTGCTAGGAAGAAAATGAACTGGTCATGTTTCAGGCGCAAGGAATAACAAGGCAACAGCCAAAGTTCTCCATTGGTTACCTTTGTGATGTCAAGAGAAAGTGAGACAGGCTCCTGTTACATTTGTTGGATGCCCCCTGGCAAATTTATGGGAGGACGTGGATGAGATATATGTGGTATGGGCAGGTAGGAATGGGTTGTGAACTGCATTGTTGGAGGCATCTTCTAAGTGGATATCATTGTGGTTATCTGACTATACTCAGGGCCTAGCTAATATAACACATGCATAGTATACATTTAAGCATTTGTTGTTCTTGCTTTTCACAAAGCACAATAATTAGCCTAGCATCTTTGCTGATATTACTCTCCTAGCCTGCATTCTGTTCACCCCTTGTTGGCAAGTTACTTAACCTAATTGGGCTTCAGTTTCCTCATCTATATGGGGCAGATAGGATGGAGAGCAGGCCTTGGAGATGGGAAGATTCATCTTGAGTTCAAATCTGGCCTCAGATACTTACTAGCTGTGTGACCCTGGGCAAGTCACTTAACCCTATTTGCCTCAGTCTCCCCTTCTGTAAAATGAGGTGGAGAAGGAAATGACAAACCTCAAGGATATTTGCCAAGAAAACCTCAAATGGAGTCAAGGAGGACATGACTGCAAAATAGCAGATTCCTCATCTGTAAAATGAGGGAGTTGAATTCAAAAGCTTCTTAGGTTCCTTCTAATTCCAGGTCTCATTCTTAGAGTGATGCATCCTGAAGATCAATTGCTTTAGTGTACAAAGATTCTGAATCTTTTTCTAGCTATATAATTTTCTGGGCCCATTTTTCTGTTTCCTCTTATCTTTCCTATATTTTTTGCCTTCCAGTATCATAGTTCTGCCTGCCAATTGCCACTAAATCCATTGTCTTATATTTGCTGCTGATATTCCTAACCTATTTAGTTTGATTGTTGTGTTGACTTAGGCTTTGTTTAATGATAGTTTGGACTCATTTTATATTTCCTTTAAAAGGTTTGTCTATTTCATATTTTGGAAAAAATTAATTTTGCTTCCGGAGCTTCTTCTTGGTCTTGCGTCTTAAGTGTATTTTTCTTCTGGGAGGTTTTCTCTACTTTTTCATAATGTGTAATATTTCTTTGTAAAAGAAGATTCTGACTAGTGTTTTCTTTTTCCTAAAACCAGCTTTTCTTTTCAGGGCTTCTGGTAGTTTGGTTATTCTAGTCATGTTCATTGGTTTGCTTCTTTTTGGATTGTTAATCCCATTAGAATGTAAGCTGATTTTGAGACAGGATTTTTTCTTTCTTTCTTTCTTTTTTTTTTTTTAACATGTATCAGTGCCTGGTACATAGTAGCTATTTAACAAATATTTGTTGATTGATTCCCCTTCTTCTTCCCCCCTATTTGTGAGATGTGTTCCTTTCAGGGATCTGGGGCTTTGGGGATCATGGCAATAATATTAATGTTTGACTAGCAGGTTCATACTTTCTTGCAATTATGGTTGAAGAAATCTTGAAAGAGTTATTAATAAATTAGTACTTTCTCCCTACCCTTCTTCCTAAAAAGTAGCATTTCACCAAAAGATTATGACTCAGTTCTTTAACTATTATTAAATAAATGTTTATTTTAAATGAACGTATGTGTGTATGTGCTTACACATGTGTATCTAGAAAAGTGAGGTATGGGAATTAAATGAGGTAGTTCTAGTTAACTTGTGAAATTTATTAGGACCAATTAATTTTGGATCCACAGTACATTTTTTTTAACATATTGTGGAAAATATATATGATTATGGGGGAGAGGGAAGGAAGATAAAAATAATTATTTTTAACTGGATGTTTTAAAAACAATGCTTTTTGTATCTACATGTGATTTTTGTATCTACATATGATTTAAAGCTATTTGAATATGGCATGAATTAGTTCAAAGACAACATTATTAGATATTAATGATAACATTTTATGATATTTTGACATATTCTAGAGAGGGAAGAACTGGTCTAGGAGTCAGGAAGGACTGGGTTCTCAAGTCCTGTCTCTGGCTGTGAGACCTTGGGCAAGTACTGTTCAGTACCTCAGAACAGAAGTTGCAGAGCAGATGTTAGCTAGATTTGGTTTGAGGTTTTCTCACTGAATTCCCTTTACCAAATCACAGGTCCAGGGATTTCCTCCCCCAATGTATAGAGTAAGAAGTCAAGCTATCTTTTAAAAAAGGCAATATCAATGAAAAAAATAAACCTTTTGTGTTTTCTACGTAGTGTATTATTTAGTCTTTTTTTGTTGTTTATATTTTGTTCAGTTCTCTGTTAGTTTTTATAGCAAAGTTGGACGACATCTAGGAGTGGAAATAAGAGCAGTAACTTTTTCATTTGTGTAAGGCAAAACAAAATTTTAGGGGCCCAGCAAAAAAAATGCCTAGTAGGAACTTTGTTGCCGTGAGTGAGTGGGGTCTTGGCAGTATGCTATCACCCACCTTAAAGTGTTAGTGATTTTTTTGGTTTTGTTTTTGACTCATTTCTCTGAAGAGTTCTAGAGGTTTGCTTTATCCCTTCAGACAACCTTCTATAAGACTGTTTCATGGTGTATGATTCTTAACTGTTGGTAGATTGGTGTTAACTGTAAGCTGAATTGTATTCCTTGCCAAACTACCTGTCCCAAATTTTGTTTTTTCAAAATGAAAAGTATTCTGTGTCAGATATGAGATGGTAGTTTATTCTTGACTAAAGTGTCTTGTTGACTAGAATTTTTGTGTGATTCTCCAGTTATATTTTGAAAAGTTTTTTTTTTTTAAGCCCATCTTCTTGCTTCATTTGTTTGCCAGACTTTAAAAAAAAATTTCCTCGTGGTTTGGTGAAATCCTTCTCTAATTCAATCTTTGTCTTTTGTCTTTGCTGCCTTGCAGGGTTGGTACAGTAGGCCTCACTAGACTTAGCTGCAACTCAGAATTTCTCCTCCAACAACTGAGTAAATGCTGATGGTCTTGTGGAATGTGGATTAAAAGTTCGGGCTAAGTTCTCAAAATTCCAATTAAGAAGCGGAGAAAAATTTTAAAAACTGTCTCCTTCAAAGTTTGTCACAACCAACACCATCAAGACAGCAAATCAAAGGACAAAGACTTTGACCTGCTATATTACTATATTTAGTCCAGTCCACGTATGGCATA
The DNA here is from genome assembly GCA_011680675.1 of Gymnobelideus leadbeateri. Classification (NCBI taxonomy): domain Eukaryota; kingdom Metazoa; phylum Chordata; class Mammalia; order Diprotodontia; family Petauridae; genus Gymnobelideus; species Gymnobelideus leadbeateri. Next base: position 146,638 of record WOXC01009566.1, on the reverse strand, counting down.
AAGACTTGGCTGGGGGGACCAAAAAGTAAAGTTGAACACATCTATCATTGGAAGCTGTTGACTTAACAAAGTTACCAAAATGAGGGCTGTGCTGGAGACAGCAGACATTGCCATTGTGGCCCTGTACTTTGTGCTGGTCTTGTGCATTGGTTTTTTTGCCATGTGGAAATCCAATAGAAGCACCGTGAGTGGATACTTCCTGGCAGGGCGCTCTATGACCTGGGTAGCTATTGGTGCCTCTTTATTTGTGAGCAATATTGGGAGTGAACACTTCATTGGGCTGGCAGGATCCGGAGCTGCAAGTGGATTTGCTGTAGGTGCATGGGAATTCAACGCCTTAATGCTTTTGCAACTTCTGGGATGGGTTTTCATACCAGTCTACATCCGGTCAGGGGTGTACACCATGCCTGAATATTTATCCAAGCGTTTTGGTGGCCATAGGATTCAGGTCTATTTTGCAGCCTTGTCTTTACTTCTCTATATTTTCACCAAGCTTTCAGTTGATCTGTATTCAGGTGCCCTCTTTATCCAGGAATCTTTGGGTTGGAACCTTTACTTATCGGTGATCCTGCTGATTGGAATGACTGCTTTGCTGACTGTAACTGGAGGCCTTGTTGCAGTCATCTATACAGATACCCTTCAAGCTTTGCTCATGATCATTGGGGCACTTACACTTATGGTTATCAGCATGATGGAGGTTGGTGGGTTTGAGGAAGTTAAGAAAAGATACATGTTGGCAACACCTAATGTGACTTCGATCTTGTTGACTTACAACCTTTCCAACACGAATTCTTGTAATGTCCACCCAAAACCAGATTCCCTGAAAATGTTGCGTGAGCCAACGGATGAAGATGTTCCTTGGCCTGGATTCATTCTTGGGCAGACCCCGGCATCAGTGTGGTATTGGTGTGCTGACCAGGTTATTGTGCAGAGGGTCTTAGCTGCCAAAAATATTGCACATGCCAAAGGCTCCACTCTGATGGCTGGCTTCTTAAAGCTTCTGCCTATGTTTATTATAGTGGTCCCAGGGATGATTTCAAGGATACTATTTGCAGATGATATTGCTTGTATCAACCCAGAGCATTGCATGCAAGTCTGTGGCAGCCGAGCTGGATGTTCCAATATTGCTTATCCACGCCTGGTGATGAAACTGGTGCCCGTGGGCCTGCGGGGGCTGATGATGGCTGTAATGATTGCAGCCCTGATGAGTGACCTCGACTCAATATTTAACAGTGCCAGTACCATATTCACCCTTGATGTATACAAGCTCATTCGCAAAACAGCAAGCTCCAGAGAGTTAATGATTGTGGGGAGAGTTTTTGTGGCATTCATGGTAGTGATCAGCATTGCATGGGTGCCAATCATCGTGGAGATGCAAGGGGGCCAGATGTACCTTTATATTCAGGAAGTGGCTGACTATCTGACACCTCCAGTGGCGGCTCTTTTCCTTTTGGCCATTTTCTGGAAGCGTTGCAATGAACAAGGGGCATTTTATGGTGGAATGGCTGGCTTTGTTCTAGGAGCTCTTCGCTTGATCCTGGCATTTACCTACCGTGCCCCAGAATGTGACCAACCTGATGAGAGGCCAGCCTTCATAAAAAATATCCATTACATGTATGTGGCTACAGCTTTGTTTTGGATCACAGGACTCATTACTGTCATAGTCAGCCTTCTCACCCCACCTCCTACCAAGGAGCAGATCCATACTACCACTTTCTGGTCAGTAAAGGTCCCAGACAGGAAAGAGAGCATCCCACGGGAGGACCCCTACAAAATGCAGGAGAAGAGCATCCTGAAATGCAGTGAGAACCTTGAGGGCACCAATCACATTGTTCCTAATGGAAAGTCTGAAGAGAACCTTAAGACCATGCAGCCAGAGGACATCAACCTCTTGATGCCATGCAGGGAAGAAAGCAACCCAGCATCTTCTCTGAGTCATTCTGAGGCCGAGACACCGGTAGACTGTTACTCTAATGGGCAGGCAGCACTCATGGGAGAGAGAGAGCAGGAGAAGGAAACTGAGGGTAGGCACCGGTACTGGAAATTCATAGACTGGTTCTGTGGTTTTAAAAGTCAGAGCCTGAACAAAAGGAGCCTCAGAGATGTGGTGGAGGAAGAGGCTCTTTGTTTACAAATGTTGGAAGAGACCCCCAAAGTTAAGTTAACACTAAACACTGGACTCTTCGCGGTGTGTTCGCTTGGAATCTTCATGTTTGTGTATTTCTCTCTGTGAACTTTTAAGGGGATGGTGAGACACTAGCTTGTGAGGATACTTTCTTTGGGGAAAAAAAATGTATCTGTAACTGTTGGATCTCTCAGGCATTGTTTGTTCTGAGGTTTTAGCCAAATTTTATTTAGCAAAAAAAAAAAAAAAGATCATCTATTTGCAAGACTTTTTAATCTACCCAGAGTTGAACAAAAAACAATACTCTTCAGTTTAAATGAAGCAAAACTTTTTTTAGCTTCCTCAGTTGTACAAATGAAATTAAATTTTTCCTTCAATACCAAAGTAAAGAAAATGGTTTTATCTTAATGTTATGCTATGAGAGAAACTAGACCAGCTACCAATGGGACCTTTAAAGCAGAATATATTTATTTTACAATACTTTGAACAGATGTATAGTATACACTGCCAAGTCTGGGTAGGATTTTTCACACCTCAGAGTATAAGATGCATTCAAATGTAATTCTCCTGCATCTTCTTAACCCTGTTTCCCCCACCCCCATTGAATTTTTCTAAAAAAGAAAAAAGATTCTTATTGCACAATCAAGTTTTGCTATAAAGCTCTTTATTGGAACTCTATGATAAGTCCATCAGAATAAGTTAGCCGGTTTTATTGCCAGAATTTGTAAGCTAAGAGTTTTTGTGAAAAGAAAGGAAAACTTTTCCCATAGGTGTTCTTGCATCAGCTGCTCTAACAGGATTTTGAGAATAGCTTCATGTTCTAGTTTCTTTCCTTTCTTTCCCCTTTTCCTTCCATACAAAATACTCGGCCCTTGCAAATTGTCACCATGCCTTTCCCTTAAGGGAAAATGGGTGAGAGAACATGAACGGTACAGTTTCCAAATGAGCACTATTTCTGAGACAATTCAGAACCTAAGTCCTGCTGACAAGTTGGTTGACTGTCATCTCTGAAGAGGATGGAAAACATTCCTGTGATGGCATGCTGTGAGGAGAACCCTCTTCTGGTATTGGAGATGCTCCCCTTCAAGGAGCTGGTTGACATGGCCTGGCCCCTGTCTTCAGTAACTGAGTTCCATGTCCTATGCCCATTAGTAGGGAAGTCACAAGCGGGCCACCTTCTTTGAGGGTGGCATAAAAGCACACAGAGCAAATCCATAGTTACTCTCTCTTATTGAATCCTGTATAACTATATTGGTCTTCAGTCTCCACATCTTTGCAAAAAAAAAAAAAAAAAAAAAGAAGTTGAACACTTCTGCTCCCTTTGGATTTTATCAAAACCTTATAACTTAAATGTTACCAAGATTCTTACAACTTCTGGCTTTCAGTCAATTATGGACCATTAACGTAAAAGATTTTTGTCTTTAGACTAATCTTACTATGTTGGACTACTACTAATTGATCCAACCATGATTAATTTTAAGTTATCTGTAGCAAAATGTCTTCCCATCCCCATAGGGACTTTGTAGAGGATGTCTGTGGTTTATAAAAATTCCTTGTATTAATAGCATGTCTTTATGGAGTGCCTTGTGAACATTCTTGAATTCATTCTACATGTTTATACTCCTGGGATAAATAAGAAGGGGTCAGCCTTATTTATCCAAGATACCAAGTTGGCCAAGTCTCCCAACTTGTGTTTTGTCCATTAAGATATACTTTTCTAAAGCCGAAATTCTCTGTGTTGAAAGGTATGATTAAAACGTTAGGAGTTTTTTGATAACTTTTAAGAAATGTTGTGATGTAAAGATTTGTCCTAATTTAATTTTCTTTGGTAGCTTCTCGTGTTGCAGTGTGAATCATCTGTGTGCTGCCTTGCATGCTGTTGGTGTCATTTTACCCCACTGATCTAGAAGCAATTTTTTTTTTTATTTTTGGAGGGCAATTGGGGTTAAGTAACTTGCCCAAGGTCACACGGCTAGGTTTTTGTTTGTGTGTGTTAAGTGTCTGAGGCCGGATCTGAACTCAGGTCCTCCTGACTCCAGGGCTGGTGCTCTACTCACTGCGCCACCTAGCCGCCCCCAGAAGCAATTTTTTAAAACAGATTTTAATTTTTTTTTTTGTTAAGAATGAAATTTAGAGCCATTGGTTCTCTCATCTCCCTCTGATTGTCTTAATCGATTATTATACAAATAATAGTATCTGTGTGTGTATACATACATATATATATATCTATCTTAAACCTGGGCTAATGTTTATGAATCAGGAAAGTTATCAAATTTGTGATCAACTAAAAACTGTTAGTTTAAATTGAAAATTTAATGGTAATTACCATGACTATTTTTCAGTCAGAAATGATAACCTTCAGTTTCGTAGTTATTTATGACTTGCAGACAAAAATTTCTTAACATATTCTACAGGATTACTTGGAAAGAGGTATGGACTATTTTTAATAAAATACTTTTAATGATAATGCCAAATAGACATCTCTTTATAGACATTAGTGTGCATATTATTGTTTGTTATTTTAGGTTAAGGTTCATATTTGGTTTATGGTAACAGTGATCAAAGCTACTAAGAATTAAAACGAGGGAAATGAATCAATTTGTTTTGCAAAGATGAAAAGAATTCTATTAGTTGTCCCATGGTCCAAGTTATTTTGATGTTAGATGTTTGTCTCCATAGGTGTCCTTACTCCCAAATGGGCAGGGCTTATAACCCTCTACCCTGGAGTGACTACCTCAGCCCTTTCCCTCCCAGGCATCTCATCAGTCTCCTACTTTAGATGGGAGAAATTTGGGTTCTGAAGGACTCATGTTGGCAATGCCAACAGTTTTTTGTGTCCTTTGGTTATTCCGTTTTGTAGCCAAAACCCCTCTTTGCATTTGGCTGCCATGATATATTCTCTCTGTTGCAAAGAGTCTGTGGTTTCACAATGAAAGGGATTGTTGCAACACAGTCTGTTAAGGTGGTCCATGGTTGCAGCAACTAGGGGTGTTCCCACATTTTTCATAGAATACTCTTAGAATGTAACTTTTTAGAACTGGAATGGATGTTTGGGATCATCTACCTTACATTTCTACTTGCTTCTTTATTCTTCAATTGAAGTAGTTGAGTCTGGGAGAGATTTAATGATGTGTCCTTACAAGCTAGAGCCATTCCAGTGAAGTTTTCTTTTCTATTTGCCATACTACTTATAACTATTTTACCAAGAATCAGCAGCTATTTGCAGCTCATTTTTTCTACCAATGTCCCTGTGGTACAGCTGTGTCCATGGCTACTTAGAGACAAGCACGATCATTTCCGTTTTGGGGTATATTGGCAGCTTTTACAATATTTTCCTCTTCCTTACTAGCTATACCAAGGCTAGCTCACCTCTAAAACCTTGCCTCTGTACCCAGTTATCAGGTACAGAAGAATAGGAAAACTGAAGGTAGTTTTTGTAAGGTATAAGGCTTAAGGTACAGGATCACATACCCTTTCATGGGGACTATGGACACACATAGGAGCAAAAATATTTTCTGGTACCTCAGATAACTAAAGCTAATAAACTCTTCTAACCATTCATTTGGAAAAATGAACTAGACAAATAGCTTGGGATTCTGTGTTTTACTTGGATGATGTAAACATGAGCAAAGCAGTAAATTTAAGTGATAGAAATGGAAATGATGACTTCTCAAACACAGATTGGAAAAAAGTGAATGTAGTAGATGTTGACACTTAACCATATTAAGGAAGCCTGGTTTGACCTTCAGTTTTTGTGATGGACAGACTATTAACCTTTATAATTCAAGTGATGACAGTGGTTGATCTTTATTGGTCATAATTTAGTAATGACAATGTTTCGATTTTTGCTTCCAAGGATTTTAACATTTGTTTGGCATGATGTCTGGTTAATACTGAGGTTATCCAGAATGAATTTTAGGCATAATATTGTCTACAGAGACACGACTCCTTTCCTTTCTTTTTCTGACTTCATTTTCTTTCTATCCCCTACTTTTCCTCTTTTCCCTTTCACATTTAAATTGGTCAGTGTTTTGTTAGCTTGAAGTAATTTCAAACTCCTTGTCATCATATGAGAGTTCTGCTTTACTCTGATATTGCAGATTTTAATCCCAAAGAAAACTTACTAAGTTCAGTTATATAAAATAGTCAAGAATAATATATTAAACTTATTTTAAATTTAACTCTTGCTGCTTTTCATTAGAAAATGAGAGCTTTTTCCCAGCTTCATTCAATATTATTCTTAGCTAATAATGTGAACCTAGCTTATCACCATTGTTAATTAATTCCTTGATGTTTCGTTCTGTTAAAAACAAAAACAAAAACAAAAACAACCAAAAACCAAAACACAAAATTTTAGGAGGCTACAGTTAAAGGTTTATATGAATTCCATATAATGGCAATACAGTAAGACAGTAACACTGTGCTGCCAAAAAAGAATTTTTAGGTAGTTTTTAAAAATCACATTTTAGAGAAGAGGGTATTAGAACTGATGACTGATATGGAATAGATATATTTTTGATGAACTGAAATTTTCATCCCCCAGTTGTTGGAGTGTTGTTGGTAGGCATGAGATTTAACCAAACTCAGAAGGCAATAATCCTTGACAGTCTTCAATCATAAAACTTGCAAAACCCTTTTCCTTTTTTTAAAGGGTACTCTAAAGCAGTGATCCTTAACCTTTTTGTGTGTCATGGACTTCTGAAGCTGCTATGCTTCTAAAAGGTTTAATTTTAAAATCATAATGGAAGAAATGCCAATTTTCAGTTATAGGTTGGTGAAAAGAAAAATATAATTTTTCCCCTCCATCCTAAAGTCTACCCACAGACCTGAGTTAAGAATTCATTCAGTAATACACTACCCAACTACCTTTGTGGCAAGCCAGAATATTTGGCAGCTTTAATCAAGGTATTATTGCCTTTGTATAGGAGCTTAGCAGGAAGCTCAGACTTAATTACAGTGCCCAAATGCTGATACCGTCTCCTTTCCATCCGACTAAGTTTCTTTTAATTGTTCTCCCTGAAAATGGGAATAAAGCTTAAACTACTGATATACCTAAAAAAGATGCTGTGAGGATAAATTAAATTTGTTATTTTTAAGCACTTTGAGATTTTCAGATTATGTTTTATGTCAGAGTCCTACCCCATATACCCAATAGTTAAGACTTCTAGCAATTCCAACAAATGAGACACAGCCATGACTCTAAAAGGCTTTCAAATAAGAAAAAATGAGTATTTGAAATATCCCTTGTAAAGACCTGGAAGCCCCTTGAGGACAGGGACTGTGCCTACTTATTTATCTCTGCCGTTTTAGCACTTAGCACAGTGCCTTGTTAATAATAGGTGCTTAATAAATTAGTGTGTTTTTAAATGAATGAATGATCAAAAATACCCATGCACTTTATTCCATAGAAGAAGCCCTTACCTAGAGCCTATTGACTTAAACCATTATCCTTACTTCACCAAGAATCTTGATTGTATGAATTTGGGGGGGCTGTAAAAAAAAGCAGGCACAATGATAGCAATAAGCCTTTTGAAAACATGTAACCTAATACATAATAAGGGAGAATATGCAAGATAAATGCTGCATAACCATTAGGGACTACATAGTATAGGCTATCTCCTACACAGCTGTGGTTGTCCTCCCATCACCCCCCACTTAGGCATATGGCATTACTTCTCAGTAGAGTGATTGATGATCATATAGATCACACCCAGTTGTTAAGATTATTGTATTGTAACTGTTAAAATGATAGGGATATTTCTTATACATGGTAGGAATATTTCCATAAAATATTCTAAAATGAAGCTCGTCACTTAATAGTTCTGATAGTCACTTATGGCATACCCCACTTAACTACTAGTTCTGGGTCATTGAGGCATTACAATATTCTGCATTTTACTTTTAGGCAGGCAATCTGGATAATTCTTAATCATCATCTAGAGATATAATTAATTAGCATGTTTCAGAAATAAGTTCTATTGTAAAGACTGGTCTGGGTTGAGGATTTGATAGTAATGCCTTAGGAAAATTGCTCCATGTATTTTAGTGGTAGGAAGATTAAATTTTTTTGGTGATGTGGAAATCAAAATTTGTTTGACTTCCTCATTATACAGGGAAACACAGCATCTCCTGGGTTACTTGTGGTGGCTTTTAAAATTAAGATTATCTGTATTTGACATAGTGCCTTCAAGTGGTCAGTCTTGACTTTTCTGGGTCTTTTAACTATAGTAGTATAAATACTAATTCTTGTAGTTTTTCTTTTATAGTTTAATATAACTAGGAGAATAAATCAATATATATGTAAGCTCACTGTGTAGCCAACTTTTCATTAGGCTAAAAGAATCCATAATGTGATATGTTTTTTTTTTGTTTTTTAGCTTAAAATTATATTTATTTTAGTGTTCATGTGTGTATTGGGGGGGAGGAGATTTTTATTTTTTGCAACCTTACAAAAGTTTATGTCTTTACTTATCTGGAACATCCTCTGTAAGGCTTTTTTATTTTTAATTTTTTGTTCCTGTAAGGCTTCCTGTAAGCCTTTTAAAATTTTTTTGCTATTATGTTTGCCTAGTATAACTTTATGATGCGGTTTGCTAAAATCTTTATGTGAAAAGAACATTTTTTATTCTGTATGGCGGGGAGCTACAAGTGCATTGAAAGCCCAGGATTTATCCTTTTTATGTGTATATAAAATATATGTATATATACACACACATACACACATGCAAAAAGCACAACATAAATGATGTATTTCTAGCATTGCCCCAGTTTCAACTCTAAACCCCACCAAAAACATTTCCATTTGTTACACATAAAATATGGAGAACCTGATATTGGAAATTCCATATAATAGGTTATCTACTCATTTCATCAGGGATCCTAAATTATAAATTCTGTATGTTATTCTGTGTCTATTTGTATGTCATAGAGGAACAGGGGAAGCCCAATTGTAAGAATATACGGTTAGCAAAGCCTACTGCCAATATTATTCACTGTCAGTGTAGGAAGTGGGGTCTGGTGATTTGTAGCTTCCCTGGCCTTTTTTTTTGCCACAGCCTCCTAGGGCAGGGGACTAAAATTGGAACTCCTTATTTCTGGACTGGTGGTGTATTAACACTCCTCTTTAGGTTGCCGAGTGTTTCTTAATTGTAAAGTTACTATTCCACAAATAGTTCTTAGATTAAAAAAAAAGATTCACATTTTAGTAATCTAAATGTTTATGTAATTCCTACATGCACTTCTATTTGAGAGATGTGGATTATCTTTTTTTTCCTTTCCTTTTTTTTCCTTGGAGGACCTAAACTAACCTGAATCAAATCTAGATAATGAACAGCAGATTTGACATTTAAATGATTGTTGCCTTGCCTTTCATCTTCTCAGAGTAGCTGCATTGTACCATCTTAAATTTATACAGGTGCATTCTTCCCAATCTATTGTCTTGGCTTATGATGCAGTGATATTAATAGTTAAAAGAATTAGTATTCTATTTGTGATTATTTCCCTTTCAAACCAGTATTCATTCAGAATTGTGTGCGGGGCAGGGGTGAATTTATGTACTATATATGTACACATACATATAATTTCAGTCGGGGAGGAACTGTGGAAAATTCTTGATAATACTGCCCAAGACGACTGATAATAGGGACCCATATAAATTCCACATTTTTGAACTGTTTCCCTTAAGACTTAGGGAAGGAAAAGTCACTTATTTCAATAAAGGAGAGAGAGTCCTTTAGGACAGAGCGAGGTATCAAGGATATAGAGAAAGATAGTACATAGTGATTGTTCTTAGAAGTTTAAGTAAGGAAAGGGCTTGACTTTGGCTGTATATGATAAGGCAAAAAAATAATTGCAGTTAATACAGTATGCCTGCTACACCCTTTATTGTTTTAAAATTATAATGGTTATATGTGATAATTTAAAGAAATGTTTTGAAGATTCTTTTAAAATGTGAGCACTTTTTACAGTTTTAATTATGGACATATGCTACATTTTTGGTGGTGTGTGTTTCTTATACCATTTTAGTTTCTTAGTCAACAAAAGTTAGAAAAAGGGCAGAGGAAACCATTCTTACTTTTGGAATCCCTACTGTTTAGACCAGTGCTGACTATCATATATGGCAATTCTATATAAATGTGCTATGCGTCTCAATACTTTTATTTTTTAATAAGGTGGATATCAAAAATAGTTGCTGTGCAAAATGTTAGTAGTCTTCTTCAAGAAGAAATAAATTCTTTTTCTAATATTCTGTGAAATCTCTTCATTCATTCCTTTACTTTTAAGCCAAATGTCAGCAGAGTACTGCTGCTTTTATCTAGTAACTTTGATATGTAAGTATTAATGCATTTTTAAAAGATGTCTGTAATGAATGACATGTTCTTCATTTTGGCCCACTCCGCAATCTTGTGCAGCTTTTCTATGAGAGACCATTTAATACACTGGGGCCGTGTATTTATGTATATGTATTGTTTTAATTTGTTGGCCATGTGCACCGAAGACCAAAAATTATTGTAAATGAACTTGTGGAAAAATTAATTTTATGTTTTTATTGTTGGTCAGTTTTCCTTTCATTGATTCTTCCTTCCCTCCAATTCTTGAAAAATAAAGTGGGCTTATTTGGTTTCAGCTCATTGTACAATTTAGTTTAATGCCCAGTAGAATTTTGTAAATCAGGTTAATTCCAATATTGAAAGGGGTTTAGTGAAAGAATAGATTTAAAATTAACTAGTCATGAGTAATCTAATTTCACTATTCTAACCTAATGTATATTAAATATGATTTTAAAAGTTATAGACATTGTGTGATACCAGTTTGATGTGTTTTCAAAAGTGTTATAAAAACTAAAATTAATCTGCTCAAGAAATGGCAGTTTCCATTACTGACTTGGTGTAAAATATGAAAATATGATGTTTTTTGTGTACTTTGTGTGTGTGATTTTGCCAGCTACATTAGCCTTTGAAAGTATTTGGATACCTTAAGCCACATTTCTTGCAGAGAACATTGCTTTCTGTGGTATTTTGTCCTGTACCTGATGTATAGTAATTATTTTACAGACACATTAGCACTTCTGTACCAACTTTGAATAAAAATGGAAAATTTAGACACTTTGTTGTGATTGATTTTTTAAAGACTTTCAGTCATTTCTTTTGACTTGTGTTCCTTTGCCTTATACCTATTACTTCTAAAATTTGCCTAGTTAAAATTTTTTTTTAAATTCTCTTCTCTACAAATGCCAGCAGCTGAGTGTTTCCATATACAAATAACTGAAAACAAAGATTGTACGTGAAACTTCAGATCTTCGTTATGCTTTACTTTTTTTTTTAAGTATGTAATTTAACTTTTTCTTTTTGGAGGGGTGAAGGCAAGGCAATTGGGGTTAAGTGACTTGCCCAAGGCCACACAGCTAATAAGTATGTCAAGTGTCTGAGATCAGATTTGAACTCGGGTTCTCCTGATTCCAGGTCTGGTGCTGTATTCACTGCGCCACCTAGCTGCCCCCAAAAGTATGTAATTTAGCACATTATATCCAAAACTCCCTTGCTTTTTTCCCTTCTGAATCTCCTTCTGTATACTTTAAAAAATGCTTCATTGATTCCCTTCTTTTTTTTCCCTGATTATTATGACCTCTTAGCTATTTTCTCCACATTTCAAAAATGGATAATGGTAGACATTTTCAGATGTTCCTGCGGTCATTGTGTTCATTTGAAACTTCAGGCATTTACACAGCTACCAGTGGGAGTGGACAAGGTCTAGATATTAACATACTTTGAGGGGGAATGGAATCCTCTACTTTATGTACCCAAGTATGTGCCTTTATTTCACTACTTTGGAACTGAATCCACATGATGATAGAAGTGGGTTAAATGTATGATAGAAATAATATTTCTCATTAGTCTTAATTGAAAAATAAAACACACTGATCTTATGATTAGGTGAATGGGATTCTCTACAGTCTTGTACTTCTGTGCCTTAGTGACTGGGTACATCGCTTAGGCCAATGAACATCTGTTTTCTACCCTCACAACATATTTCATGTAGTTCCCTTTTCTCCACTCATGGCTACCACCCTGGTGCAGGCTCTCATCACCTCATGCCTGTACTATTTCAGTAATAGCTTTTTGGTTGGTATTCCTGTTTCAGGTCTCTTCCCTACTCCATCTTTCACTAAAGCTGTCAGAGTAATTTTCCTAAAGTGCAAGTTTGACCACATCCTTCTCTAGTGTCCACCTCCCTCCCCTTTCAATCAATAGAGACTTTCTGTTAACTCTATAAGTATAATCTCTTCTATCATTGAAAGCCCTTCAAAATCTGCCCTTTATTTTTTAACCTTTCCAGCCTTCTTATATTTTGCTCCCCTCCATACTGTACTGTCCAATGATACTGACCTTGTCCATTACTACCCTTCATCTCCTCACCTACATGAACCCCATCAGGCCTGGAATGCTACTCTTTCTCATCTTTCTCTTCTAGCTTGGTTCAAAGCCCACTTTTTGCCAGAGTGCTTTCCTGGATCCTCCTGGCTGCTGTTGCTGCTTTCCTTCTGAGATTGCTTCCCACTTAGATGCATATATTTTGTATGTACAGTTTTTTGCACGTTGTCTCCTCCCAGAGCTGTTTCTGTCTGTCTTTGTGTCCCTACTGCCTGTGCATAGTACCTGGCAATCACTGAAATAAAGACTTATAAGTTGACTTCAGAACATGACTTAATTTTCGGCTGGGGAAGGTGCATATATCTAAAGTGGACTAAAATTAATATAGTATTGGCTGTAATTATCAGCTGTGCTCTAGAGGAAAAAAAAGTTTCTGCAGATGCTGACCATATGAAGCCTTTGCTGGTAGAGAGAAGTAGATCGCTCCAAGAAGACTTTAACGCTGGAGGTGCTCTCTAATTCACCGGAAACAATGATAGATAAAAGGGACAGAAAATATACTCAGGCTTTGATGTCTATATACCAACCTGGGTAATAATTAACAGAGATTTTAATATCTAGAGGCATTGCTATTTCTTTGGTATCCATGAGAGTTAATGGATGTAATTTGGGACAGGTATAGTGGTGAAAAGGAACACTCTGTCCAGAAAGTACAGATGAGATGGGAGGGGCGGAGCGAAAAGTAGCATAAAAACCCACCTGTGTAGAAATCCACAAAAAGGAGGTCGTTAAGGGCAGACAGCTATGGAGAACATTTGGGTGTAGATCAAAGGAGGCAGTGATCTGGGATAATGAGTACAGGAAAGGGGTACAGATGTGATGGCAGGCTTGAATTCTTCAAATTTCTGCTAGGTGTCTTCTGCTAAAAGCAGAAGTAAAAAAGTGTTTGAATTTTCTCACTAAGAATTTCATCTTTCAGAAGAAAGGAAGTGATCTGGTTCCAGGCAATAAATAAGGAAGGCATCTGCTTGGCGAAGAAGAAATAGTAAGCATTTTGAACAGTGACCATGGCAGCTTGGAATTGGCATATAAGGAGGAAAGCAGATATAAAGTAATTTATTTAGGATTGGGATGTCCTTGAGAATCTTGGCCTGGTTATTGGATTAATTCAGTTGGGGGGCAGGGTGGGGAGGAAGGAGATTGTAATCTTTAGACAGAGACCCACATGAATGTTTGGGGAAACTGACCACTCCTACCATATTACTGACACTTCCCTCCAAGTGACCTCAAAGAATTTTGACTGGGAAGGGTCTTCATTGACCATTACATGCAGCCCATAGCTGAAAAATAATACTTTTTTGACCACATATATGATAAATGGTTAGCCAAAGTTTGTTTAGCATATTACCCAGTAATTAGTGCTTAATAAATGTGTTACCTAATCAAAACTCTTGTACTCTTACCTTGGTGAGGAGCATCTCATTTCTGCCCCAGGAAACCTGATCAACTTTTGACCAGTTCTTATTAGGAAGTTTTCCTTTTAGAAAAGTCTCTGTTGGGGGTGGGATTCTCTAGTGTTATCATTTCCATGCACTTTTTCCTCATCTCTTCTCATATTGCCTTGTACTTAACTGTACATTGGGCATCTCACAATGTAAACTGCTTGACTGTGGTATTTTCTTTTTTTATCTCTAGAGCCCCAAACAGTGCCAGGCTCTAATCGATGCTTACCAAAAATGTTTTTTGGATTAAATCAGTCAGCAAGTATTTATTAAATATACTATACCAAGCAGTGGGGATACAAAAAAAGGTAAAAGCAATCTTTCCCCTCATGGACCTAATGTTCCAATAGGGAAGACAATGTGTTTAAAAAAAAAAAAAGATGTATGTATGTATGATAAAATGAAAATAGAAGACAATTTCAAAGGGAAAGCACTTGAGGTGGGGGTTGGGTAATAACCTTTTCCAGAAGTGAGAATTTAAGCTGAGCCTTGAAGGAAGCCAGGAGGTAGAGATGAGGAGGAAGGGAACAGCCATCAAAAAGTTGTAGAGTGTTATATGTGAGGAACATCCAGAAAGCTAGTGTTGCTAGATGGTAAGAGCTCTTTGGGGAGTGAAATGTAAGAAAACTGAAAAGGGAGAAAGGGTACTGAAGGGCTTTAATCCCAGAATATTTTATACTTCGTCCTGAAAGTAATAGGAAGCCATCAGACCTATGCTTTAAGAAGATCACTTTGGCAGCTAAGTAGAGGATAGAATAGAGTGGACAGAGCCTTGAGGCTGGAAGAGATGAGTTCAGTTTTGGACATGTTGAGTTTAAGGCATCTATAAGGCATTGAGTTCAAGATGTTCAGTAGTCAGTTGGAAATGGTACATTGGCATTCAGATATAAGGGCTAAATAAGTAGATCTGAGAATCATCTGCATAGAGATGATCGTTGAATCCATGGCTGCTGATTTCACCAGATGAAATAGAATAGAGTAGGTTTGTATGCTGTGCTGCTTATAGTAGCTCCTGAAAGTGTAGCATATTTTGGACATACTTCCTTCTTTCCTATATCCTGGAGCTCATATCAGATTTTTATAATTGTATTATTATTATTATTTTTTTTTTTTACCAACCTGCAAGCAGAATGTTGAGAGAGCTCTGACTGCTGAACTTTTCTGACAGATCTAAGTGTAGTCCTTGAGAGTTTTGGGCTGAGGGGAAAATTTACAGGGCTGTTCCTTTTATTGGACTGCCTTCATTGTTTTTTGAAGCCTTCATCTCAGGCAGAAATAAGGAAATTTCTATAAGCTGAATTGAAGGAAAAGTTGAACAGATAATTAAAATTATTTTATCAGCAGTGGCTTTCAGTGAGTTGGAGGCTGGTTGGGGTATAATAGAACATTGGGGAAAATTAATCTCAAGAAAGGTGGAGGGATTTGAAGTGAATGAAATCTAATTTTTGCCTATATACCAGTCTAGGTAAAGGTTTTCCAGGTTGAAGTTAGCTTTGTGTTATTTGGAAAGCTATAGTTTACTCCTTGTCATTGTTGTATTTAATATACAGCTGAAGTTAAATTACACTGTTTTGGACTTTCACTTCCTAAAGAGCAGCAGTGGTTAGCTAAAAGCACATTTCATCCTCACTAAGCCTGAAATGTTGCTATATCTGTATTATCTCACTTTCAATATTGGGAGCCTGGTAGTTGTCTTCAGATTCAGAAAGACCTACATTCACATCTCAGTGTCTCACATTAGCTCTATATGACTGATAATATAAACTGCCCTGAGACTGAAAATATATTATCTCCCATCTTTGAGTGGTCTCCTTGAAAGCGGGGACTTTCTTGCTTTCTGTTTGCATATTCGGTGTTTAATCTGTATAGTGCCCCTACATAAGTACTTCTTCATGGTCTCTGGAAACCTTTTCAGGACCTCAATGCAGAAGACTCTTATCTAGGAATCTAAGTTCCTCTGAGCTTTGCTCCACTTGACCAACTGCGCATTTGACTTTATACACTGGATATTCCATAGACATCTCAATCAAACTCAGCATGTTTAAAACAAAACTACTTCTAAATGTCTCTTTGTATCAAAGGCATCACCATTCCAATAACCCACATTGGTTACCCCAAATATCCATTGCCATTTCAGCCCCACTAAATTGCCCAGTTCCTCTCTGTTCACACAGACACAAGCTTTTTGGGGGTCCTCATCCATGCTTAGATTATTACAACTGTTTTCTGACTGATTTCCATCTCCCCATATCAATACCATTCATCTACACAGCTGCCGCTGTGATTTTCTTTGAGTGTAACTGTGACAGTTTCATTCCTCTCCTCAGTAAATGTCACTGTCTGACTCCCTGGTGCTTCCAGGATCAAATATAAATTCTGTTTAGCCCTGTCTTTTAAGTCTTATTATATGTTACTACTCATCCTCCTCAATGAGGGTGGGACAATAGATAGAGCTCTTAGCTTGGAGTCAGGAAGACCCCAGTTAAAATTCAGTTTCAGACACAAAGTGTGTGACCCTGGGTAAGTCATTTAACCTCTACCTCAGTTTCCTTGTCTTTAAGATAGGGATGATTGGGGCAGCTAGGTGGCACTGGGAATGGAGCACCAGCCTTGGAGTCAGGAGGACCTGAGTCAGGAGGACCTCAGACACTTAACACAAAAAACTAGCCATGTGACCTTGGACAAGTCACTTAATCCTAATTGCCCTACATTCCTCCCTCCAAAAAAGAAAAAGGATGGTCATAGTAACACCTACCTCCCACAGTGGTTGTAAGGATCAAATGAGATAATATTTGTAAAGTAAGTAAACACAGTTCCTCACACATAATAGACCCTGTAATTAGTGCTTTTCTCCTTCTTCCTGTATCTGATCCAGCGGAATTGATGGTCTTTCTGCTTCTCGCACAAGGGACTCCATCCCCTGGCTTTTTGACTTTGTACTGACTGCCCCCTGCCTCCATGCCTGAAATCCTCTCTCTCCTCATTTCCATCTCAGACTTCCCCTCTTTCCTCAAACACTACTTTTTTTTTAACCTAAAACCTTAACTGATTTCTTCTCACTAACTTCTAGCTCTTTTCTTCCTATCTGCCTTTTATTAATTACCTTCTTTCTTTATTCTCTTCATATTCTGTTGACATGTTGTCTTTCCTCTCCCTTCTCCCTTCTCCCATTTTTCAGTTTTCACCTGTTGCCCCTAGTAACTCTCACTGGGATCAGATAGGTCAAGGAATAATAAATTACAGTCCAGACACAAAGCTGGGTCACATTCTCCCTCCAGTGTATGTGATGTTTGTAAGGTAAAGTGGGAACACTCAGAAACATGCCAATGAGCCATGCGAGTGAGGAAAACCTATGTGCTTGGGTAATAACAGTTTTGAAACAGTAGACTTCAGTGACCTTATTCTGTCTCAGGAACTCTCCAAAAAAGTTTCTTGATGAACATAGCTTTTGAGTTGAATACTGGACTGAATGGAAAATATGGCATGCTTCAGTGATATACAGATGAAGAAGTGATTAGAGAACTTTTTAGGTTAATAATTGGGGAAATCTGGATACCAGAATTGTTCTGTGATTAGAGGGAAAATGTAATTTATCTGACCATAAACAAAAGAAAATTTGATTAGTAAATTTGATTATATTTTTAAACTAAAGTTAAGGTTTTATAGCTTAAATTTGTAATGAGCCCAAGTGGCATAGTGTTATGATTTTCTTCAACTAAATTCAGCACTATGTGCATAGGAGGCAAAGCAGCAGAAGATAGTATGATCCAGGATTGAGAGTGGTATGATCCAAGTTTGAGGCTTTGCATGGTAGGGCAGATGAGCAGCACTATAAAGGGACAAGGGACTCAATAGAAGGAGACAGTGTATAGAGTTGTAGTGCTAACATGATATTCACAGTGGCTACAAATATGTTGGTGCATTTCTGAATTGCAAAATATAATAGACTCTCCACACAGAAGACAGAACCAAAACATTTATTCAAACACCAGAAAGCCAAATTCATCATAGCGGCAAAGAAATCTAATAACAATGCTGGAGGTTCCACAATCCCCAGGCCTTCCCCCTGCTAGGGCCTTCCCACAAACGAAGACTCATAGCTGGCTGCCTGCTTCCTTTCTCTCCCTCAGCTCTAACTACTCTGACCACCTCTATCTCAGCTCTGCTCCAACCCTTCCTGCTCCACCTGCTCAGCAAGATCCTCCCATCACGTACTCATGTGACTCAGGCTTCCATGTGACTCAAGCAGGTCACATGAACCTATTAATGGATGGAAAAGATCTTCCCATTAAGCAAAAATACATTAACAATACAAGAGTTGAAACTGAAACAAAGGGCCAAAATAGGGAAGAGAGGAGAGAATAACTAGTGATGTCCTAGAAAAGAACTGAATCATTAAAGGATTAAAGGTCCTTGTATGGATGAAGAATAGGGTTTGGGATTGTATGGCAGAGAGAGGTGGGATGATAATAGATTGTAATTAGACAAGGGGATTTCAGAGCTCATGAACATTCAAGTGTTCCATTGTGGGTGATGGCAAAGTCATCAAAATTGTCCATCTTTGCATGTGGCTGAGGTGAGGTGGAGGAATAGGTCATGAGAAATGAGTAAGTTAAGGAACTGTGAGGGTAGGGTGATTGAGGGATTCTTGGTATGTTTGCCAAAGTCCTCTAGTATGAGGGCAGGAGTTGGAGAGAAGACTGAGCCAGGCACTGGATAAGCTGCAGAAAGTAGAGGGCTGTCCTGGTGGTCTGTGTACACAAAGTACCAGAAGTCAGATTATCCAGGATTGAATATAATAATAATTGGATATAATAGCAATAGCAGGATTGGATTTACACCAGGAATAGAGGGTTGGTTTAATGTTAGGAAAGCTATAAATGTTATTGGCCTTATTAATAGTAAGAACAATAAATTGTTAATTTGTAGAAAAAGCTTTTGACAAATGCAACACCCATTTTGTTAAAAACACTAAATAGGGGCCTTTCTTTAAAATGATAAGTAGTAGAACAGATAGTACAGTGGACAGATCATTGGGCCTGAAGACTTATCTTTCTGAATTAAAATCTGGTGTATGATCCTGGGCAAGTCACTTAACCCCGTTTGTCTTAGTTCCTCATCCATTATTAAAAAAAAAAAATTACTAAAGAAGGAAATGGCAAACCATTTCACTTATCTTTGCCAAGAAAACTCCAAAAGGGGTCATGAGGAGTTAGACACAACTGAAAATGACTGAACAGCAGGAAAACGTATCTAAAGTCAGGAGCCAATATTATATGTGATGGAAACTTTTTAATAAGATGAGAATGAAGCAAGGATGTCCATTGCCACCATTTTTTATATAACATGGCACTAGAAATGCTAGGTATAGCAATGAAACAAGAAAAAGAAGTCGAGGCAATAAGCAGAGGCAAAGAAGAAACAAAATTGTTGGGGTGTTTTTGCTGGCACTTAAAAATTATTTTAAACATTCTTTTCTCTTTAAGTTGAGTTTCTTTTCTTTTTAAGTTGAGGCCATCATTTCTCTCTTTGGAGGTGGATAGCATTTTTCATTATGAGTTCTTTGGAATTGTCTTGGATCATTATATTGCTTGGAGTAGCCAAGCCTTTCCTGGTTGATCATCATTACAACATTTCTGTTACTGTACAATAATCTCCTAATTTTTCTCACTTCCCTATGTATCACTTCATAGAGATATTGCCATTTTTTTTCTGAAATCACTTCCTCTTGTCATTTCTTTTAGCACAGTATTATTCCATCACAATCATATGCTACAACTTGTTCAGCCTTTCTCCAACTAATGAGTATCCCCTCAAAATGTTTGGTTCTTTGCCACCACAGCTACTGTCTGTCTGTCTATCTGTCTATCGGTCTGTCTGTCTATCTATCTATCTATCTATGTATAAATATCTATAGATCTCTATCTATCTATCTATCTTAAATTATTATATAGGTCTTTTTCCTTTGACTTCTTGGGAATACAGACCTAGTAGTGGCATATCAGATTCCAAACCCTCCACTTTATTATGGAAGCTGATAAATCTTTTTTTGTTTTTTCAATTAAACAAATGCATTATTAACTTCTGGTTTACATCATTCATTTCCGCCAGATTTTTAGTTACAATTTTTAGTTACAATTTTTTCCTCATTTTTCCCTGCCCACCACCCCAAAATAGCAGTCCCACAAGATATTCCCCCATCCCATCTCTCCCATATTTTCTCCCGTCCCCCCTCGACTTTACTATTAGGTCAAAGTTAATCTCTGTGCCCCAATGCTTGCACATCTTATCTTCCAATTACATGCAAAATAGTATTAATAGTATTTATATATATTCAAAGGATTTAATTTTAAAACTTCGAATTTCAGATCCATTCCCTTCCTCCCTTGTCACCTCTGGGAAGATAAGCAATTCAGTATGTGTTGTAAATGTATAGCTATGCAAAACATTACCATAGTAGGTATATTGTAAAAGACTGCTTATATTTCCCTGCCACCCATCCCACCCCCCACCTGGTCCATTCCCTACTTGATCCTGTCCCTCTTCTATAGTGGGTACTTCCAACCTCCTCTCCCCCCAGAATGCCCTCCTCTCTATCATCGTCCCTCTCATCCCCCTCCCCCCTACTCTCCTGCAGGGTGAGATATCCCATTTAGTATGTATGTCATTCTCTCCCTGAACCAAATTCAATGAGAATGTGGTTTTGCCTTTTTGCCTTCCTGTTCTTCCCCTCCCCTGCAACCACTTCCCCTTGCCTCTTCTACATGATGGTTTATGCCACCCTGTCTCTCCGCATCTCCTCTTGCCACATTCCTCTCTCACCTCTTAACTTCACCCCTTAAGTATCATCCCTTCCCACCAAATTCAACCTGTGCCCTCTATCCATGTATACCTGTAAACATATATACACACATTCACATATATATGTATTCATATGCCCATATACCCTTCAATTATTTTCATACTGAGAAAGGTTTTATCAGTCACAGTTATTGTTTTTCCATGTAGGAATGTAAATAGTACAACTTTGATAAGTTCCTTTTGATTTCTTTTCCCTGATTACCTTCTCAAGCATCTCTTGCTTCTTATGTCTGGATGTCAAATTTTCTATTCAAATCTTTTTTTTTTCCTCAAGAATGCTTGAAAGTCCTCAATTCCACTGAATGACCATATTTTCCCTTGAAACAAAATACTCAGTTTTGCCGGGTATGTTTCAATTCCAGCTCCTTTGCCCTCTGGAATATCATATTCCATGCCCTTTGATCCCTCAGTGTAGAAGCTGCCAGGTCCTGGGGTAGTCTGATTGTGTTTCCACAATATTGAAATTGTTTCTTCCTGGCTGCTTGTAGTATTTTCTCCTTGATCTGGGAATTCTGGAACCTGGCTATAATATTCCTAGGAGTTTTCTTTTTGGGATCTTTTTCAGGAGGTGATCTGTGGATTCTTTCAACCTCTATTTTGCCCTTGGGTCTAAAACATCAGGGCAATTTTCCTTGAGAATTTCTTGAAGGGTGATTTCTAGGTTCTTTCTTTGATCATGGCTTTCAGGTAGTCCAATAATTTTTAAATTATCTCTTCTGGATCTGTTTTCCAGGTCAGTGGTTTTTCCCATGAGATATTTCACATTGCCTTCTATTCTTTCATTTGTTTGGATCTGTTTGACAGCATCTTGATTTCTCATAAAGTCACTAGCTTCCATTTGCTCCAGTCTAATTCTGAAGGAATGAATCTCCTCAGTGAGCTTTTGAGATTCTTTTTCCATCTGACATATTCGACTTTTTAAGGCATTCTTCTCCTCATTGCCCTTTTGAGCCTCCTTTACCATTTGAGTTACTCTATTTTTTTAAGGTGTTATTTTTCTCAGTCAGGCTGTTGACACTCATTTCATACTTTTCCTGCATCCTTCTCATTTCTCTCCCCAGTTTTTCTTCCACTTCTCTTATTTGGTTTTTGAAATCCTTCTTAAGGTCCTCTATGGCCTGTAACCTTCTCATATTTTCATTTTGGGGCTTTTGGTGCAGGATTTCTGACCTCACAGTCCTCTTCCTGTTCCATGCTTCAAACCTCTTTGCCCCCACAATAGGAGTCTAATGTTGCATTTTTCTGTTTATTTTGTTTCCTTTGCCTAGGCATGTTGCCACTTAATTACTTGGCTTTTGGGCTTGTTGCCACAGTAGGACTCTGCTACCAGATAGGGGAGCTTCTGTCCCAAACGTTGGGGCCTTCACAACTTCCGGAGGTATTAGTTGGCTCTCTCTGAAGCCTCCACATGCTGTGGCAAGCTGGATACCCACCCCAAGACCTCCACACCAGACCACAATCCAGATCCAGGGAGGTTAAAGCAAGAGTGATTAACCCACAGACTGATTACTGGATCTCCCTACAGTTCGCAGGACAGGAACTAAAGCTGCAAAATGGCTCTTGTGCTATGTCTCCTCAGCCACTTCTCACCCCCAGGGGAAGAAGCTGATGTGTTCCCCAAATACTGGTCCCAAAGTCCCTAGGGCACTAACCTCTCACTTTGTCCTAGGCATATCTGTATTGATAATTCTGGAATTGCCACAGCTGCTGGTGTTCTGGGGTCCCTCCAGCTGGCTGCTGGCCTGGCTGCCCTGGAGCTAAAACCGTGACTCACACGGACCTGGGCTCAACTCCCAGAGCACTGCACTGGCTGCTTCCAGAGCACTGCGCTGGCCAATCCCTGCAGGGCTCCTGGGCTGTCCTCAGCGGGAGTTTAGCTTCTCTGTGTCATTCTGTGGGTGCTGGAGCTATAGAAGTTGTTCAGAGTCCACCTTTTACATGGTTTGGAAGTGGTGTGGGAGAGAGCACTGTGGAAGTGCTGATTGTACTCCGCCATCTTGGCTCCACCCCCAAACTGATAAAATCTTGTGTGATCTTGACTGTGACTCCATCATAACTGAATGATTTCTTTCTGGTTGCTTGGAGTATTTTCTCCTTGATCTGGGAGCTCTCGAATTTTGCTAAAATATTTCTGAGAGTTTTCATTTTACGGTTTCTGTTAGGAGGAGATCAGTGAGTTCTTTCTATTTCTGTTTTACCCTCTGGATCTAAGATATTTGGACAGTTTTCCTGATAATTCTTGAAATATAATGTCTAGGCTCTTTCTTTGATTATGGATTTCAAGTAGTCTAGACAATCTTAAATTATCTTTCCTTAATCTATTTTCTAGGACAGTTGTTTTTTTCTGATGAGATATTTCATGTTTTCTTCTAGTTTTATTTTTTAAAACTTTGTTTTTTGTTTGTTGATGTCTCATGGAGTCATTGACTTCCACTTGTCCAATTCTAATTTTTGAGGAATTATTTTCGACAGTAAACTTCTTTTTCTCTTTCTCCATTTGGCCAGTTTTGCATTTTAAGGAGTTCTTTTCTTCAGTGAATTTTTATGCCTCCTTTTCCATTTGTCCCGCTGTGCTTTTTAAGGAGTTCTTCAGTGAATTTTTGTGCCTTTTATAACAAAACTGTTAGACCAATTCAGTTTTTTTTTTTTTTAGGTTTTTTTATTTTATTTTATTTTATTTTGTTTTTTTTTTCCTTTCGGAGGGCAGTTGGGGTTAAGTAACTTGCCCAAGGTCACACGGCTAGTTATTTTGTGTTAAGTGTCCGAGGCCAGATCCAAACTCAGGTCCTCTTGACTCCAGGGCCAGTGCTTTACTTACTGTGCCACCTTGCCGCCCCCAATTCAGTTTTCTTAAGGTATTATTTTCTGTAGTATTTTTTTTACCTCTTTTACCATACTGTTAATTGTTTTTTCATAATTTTCTTACATCACACTCATTCCTTTTCCCAGATTTTGCTATACCTGCCCTTATCTTTTTCTTTAGATCTTCCAGAAATTCTTGTTGAGCTTGGGCCCAATTAGTATTTTACTTTGAAGCTTTGCATGTAGCAGTTTTCACATTGTTGTTTTTGTCTAAGTTTGTGTCTTGTTCTTCCCTACCAACACAGTAGCTTTTGTTGTTTGCTCATTTTTTAAACCTATTTCTTGACTTTTAAAGTTGGGCTCTCCTCACCTTGGGGTAAGGTCACACTGTTCTAAGCTTAATGCTTTTTCCTGCTACTATTTTCAGAGCTAATTCTGGGAGTCTGCAAATTTTTGGTGCCTTCAAGGTGGTATGATTCAGGGAGAGGTGTTGACATTGCTTTTCTGGTCTGCACTTTGGTCTTTACCCAGGATGGGCCCCTGCCCTCTTGTACCTGCAAGTAGTAGTATGCCTTTTGGCCCTGGTACTGTGACCACGTCCCCTGATCTCTTACAACCATAAGAGTTAGTGCGCCTCTCCAACCTGGAACTGAGCCACAGAACTTTGTTTGGGCAATCAGTTGTCAGTCAGTGCCAGCTGTATCCAGAATCAGCAAAGGGTCCTTTTTCTTCCTAGTTCTACCCTCTTACTCTCTCTGGGATCCAAAACTGCTCAAAATTGTTGCTTTTTGCAGATAATGTGATGATGTATTTAGAGGCGCCTAAAGAGTCAAATAAAAATGAAATAAAACTAAGTTCAGCAAAATGACAGGTTGCAAAATAAATTCTTTAAAATCAGCATCTTTTTGTATAATACAAATAAAAGAAGGAAGAGTTAGAGAGATTCCATTTAAAGTAACTACAGAATATATATGATACTTTGGAGTCTATCACTATACATACAAAAAACTGTTATGTTATTAAAAATATTCTTTACACAAAAAAAGAAATCTAAATAATTAGAGTGATGTTAATCACTAATGCAAACCAGGAAAATAAAAAATTAAAATACTCATTAAATTAACTTGTTTAACTTGGTACAACAATCAAATGGCCAAACAGTTATTTTATAAAAGTAGAAAAGTAATAATAAAATTTGTCTAGAAGAACAAAAAGGTCAAGAATCTCAAGGGAAATAATGAGAAAAATAATTGGGAAGGAATAAGGGCCCACTAGTTCCAATTCTACTATGAAGTAGTAATTTGCAAAACAGTTTGATATTGGTTTTAAAAAAAATTCAGTCAGGAGAATAGAGTAATCTACAACATATAGAAACAAATGAACCTATTATGTTAGTGTTCAGTAAACACAAGGGCTCCAGTTACTTAAGTAAGGACTCAGTATTTGACTGCATACTGGTCCAGCAGAAATTAGATTTACCAGCACTGCATATCTTTTACCAAGGTAAGCTCCAAAATGGATGTGTGACCTATATATAAATCAAACTAGAGAGAAAAGGAAGAAATTGCCTTTCATATCTATGGCTAGGGAGGAGTGTTCATAACTAAACATGTGATGGGATAACAGAGCAAAACATGGAAAATTTTGACTACATAAAATTAAATCATTTTTATACAAACAAATTAAATATAGCTACATTAGGAAGGAAACAGTTAACTGAGCAAAAAGTCTTTGCAACAAGTTTCTCTGATAAAGGTCACATTATGCTGTAGTAGGGAAAGACCTGTTTATTTCTTCCCTATAGAGTTGGATGGATAGATAGATAGATAGATAGAGACAGACAGACAGATAGATAGGAAAGTAATTCACATTTGTCAGAATAACAGCTATTCCCCAGTTGATAAATAGTTGAAGGAAATGAATAGGCAGTTATATTTTTTTTCAATAAGACATGCCTTTTCCATGCTTTATTCCAGTCAGAGAATTATCCAGTCTAAAAAATACCATTTCTTTCCTTCATCAGTTACTTACAGTGTTATTCTTCTAACAAACTCTTTGGGGTTTTGTTTTTTGGGTTTTTTTGGCCCCCCGAAGCCTGCTGGTTTATTTCTTTGAATGAATAAACATCATGCCCATTAGAGAGCAGCACCATATGGAAACATTAGAAAACAAAACAAAACCAAAAATCAGAACAAAACTGTTGAACAGTGAGATTTTTAAAGCCTAGATCAAAATCCATCGTCTTCATTATTCACAGCACCAAATCCCCTTTCCCTCTTCATACATGCCCATCATACTTCACAGAGAGCTTGAATTGCATTTGTTTTATTGTATATTTGTGTGTGTGTTTGGGTGCATATCTATCTATCTATCTATCCACATTTATCTTTTCTCCCTGACTAGATAGTAAGCTTCCAAGGACAATGACTTTCTTATTTGTCTTTTTCTCTCCTGTTATCCTTCTGAAACACTTCCTCTGATCAGTGATGTCTTAATTACCAAATCCAGTGACCTTTTCTTAGTCCTCATTCTTTTTTACCTCAGTGGCTACTGTTCCTAGTATTGCTGCTTCCCCTTGGGGGAGCTACCTCCCTCACCTCTAATCTCCCTCTCTCAGATTATGCTGCTTTATACCTCAGCCATGTTTCTGCCACATGTGTACTCACCCAACATCCAGTCCTTTGCCATTTCTACCTTCTACTATATCCCTCTTATGTTCCCTCCTCTTAGATAGCCACGGCTATCACCAACTTTCTCCTGGACTCCTCAAGTTTCTTCCTCATCAAATACCTCCTTCTCTTATCCCTCTCACCCCACATATCTAGTCAGTTGCTAAAGCATTTTTGGTAGCATCTCACATACATCCATAGTGGTCTGCTTAAAGCACAGCTACCAACCCTGGTACAGGCTTAAATAGCCTTCTGCTTGGTTTCCCTACATCATCTCTCCACCCTTCACTCAGCAAGCTCCCAACATTACTTTTCTCAAGAACAGGTTTCACAGTGTGACTCCCCTATCCAGTAAACTCTAAGAGTCACATTGTGTACACTGCCCCCCCCCCTCATGTCTGAAAAATTTAGGAGGCACAATGGTAGGGTAGAAATAGTCCTAGATGTCAGTGACAGGATTAGGCCCAAATCCAAGGTCTGTTCCCCACTCTTTTACCTTCGTACCCTTGG
The DNA here is from genome assembly GCA_011680675.1 of Gymnobelideus leadbeateri. Classification (NCBI taxonomy): domain Eukaryota; kingdom Metazoa; phylum Chordata; class Mammalia; order Diprotodontia; family Petauridae; genus Gymnobelideus; species Gymnobelideus leadbeateri. Next base: position 119,799 of record WOXC01009566.1, on the reverse strand, counting down.
AGCAGACTCAGTATCTTCATCTGTAAAATGGGTGTCTCCACCTACAGTTCCAGATCTGTGATCCTATGTGATACAGTAAAAGTTGTCTTTAATAACTTTTAATAATTCTTAAATTTGTTTTTTCATTCAATAAGCATGTATTTTTCTTCTTCCCATCTCTCCCTCTCCTTTACCCCCCTCCCCCTACTTAAAAAAAGTACAGCTGAGAGAACTGAGACCCAAAACTACGTGATTCCTGCCCAGTCACAAACCTATTCAAATGGAATTTGAATCTAGGTCTTTATGGTTGACTCCCAAGAGTTTTTCTACTCTACAACCCAATTTCTATGCTAATATCAAACAGTGAGGATCAGTGCATATGTGTATTCTTATTTTGTTTGTTTTTAAGGGAGGGGGGGCAGTAGGGGTTAAGTGACTTGCCCAGGGTCACACAGCTAGTAAGTGTTTGAAGGCAGATTTGAATTCAGGTCCTGCTAACTCTAGGGCCAGTGCTCTATCTGCTGTGCCACCTAGCTGCCTCCCTAAACCTCAAAGTGTATTCTTTTTTTTTTTTTAAAGCAATTGGGGTTAAGTAACTTGCTCAAGGTTACATGGCTAGTCATTATTTATGCGTGGGTGCTCATTTTCTGAGGCCGGATCTGATCTCGGGTCATCCCAACTCCGAGGCCGACGCTCTTACTCACTGCGCCACCTAGCCGCCCCTTTAGGGCAATTGGGGTTAAGTAACTTGCCCAAGGTTACACGGCTAGGTTTTTGTTTGTGTGGATTAAGTGTCAGAGGCCGGCTCCGAGCTCAGGTCCTTCTGATTCCAGGGCTGGTGCTCTATTCACTGCGCCACCTAGCCGCCCCTTCAAAGTGTATTCTTAAAACAAAAAGTTACAAAGAATATAAACATAGTCAGAATTTAGAGCAGTCTCGTGGTAAAATTTTTAGGTATTTTTAGGATGGAAGCATATTGCCTTAGTGGTGCCATGGACAATAGCTAGCTAACTAGCCTTTGTGAAGCCTTTCTTGTTGGTGTTTAAAAATATAAGCAAGCAAGAGAGGCCTTGCTCTCAAAGAGTTTATGTTATAATGGAGGAAAATAATTCATAAAGGATAGTTGGAAAGATTGTCGCATGTCTGGAAACATCCAGTAATGTATTTTCAAAGTTCAAGAAGCTTAATGAACCAGCATGAACATTTTGCACATCCTGAAGTAGAGGAATGGACTGAATGACCTCTGAATGTTCCTTTATGTTTGTGGAAAATAGGAAATTTGTAAGGCATTTCCCTAGGGGTGGGGAACCTTCAGCCTCAAGGCCACATTCCCCACCCCTGCTAGGCTACTATTTGAAATACCAACATATGAATGGGTCTGTGTGTAGGTATTGAAATATTCAACACTGTCTACATCATTAATAAAATGTACTTTTTTTTAAAGTAGGAAGTTTAGGTGGGACTGATACTGATGATGTCAACTTGATTCCTTCATGTAAAACTTAGAATTTGAGATAATTTTTTTTCTTGTTAATTTATCTAGATAAGCATTTGAAATAACTGTGGGGAAGTATTCATTTGTAGGTCTTTTTCTATTCCGTTTGTTATCATCTACTTTAGAAATTATAGTTATGTTACAACTTACCTAGATGCAGGCAGCTCAATATAGTGATTTTTAAAGTGACTAATGGTAACATTTATTAAATGCCCACTATGTATCAGGCACTGTGATAAATTCAGTGTCATAAAACCTAGAAGGGAGATTACCTCGAAGATGATTGAAAGTGTCAGAGTCTGTGGGGAGGTTAAGAAGGATAAGGATGGGGCAGCTAGGTGGCAAAGTGGAGCATTAGACCTGGAATCAGGAGGACCTGAGTTCAAATCCAGCCTCAGACACTTGGCACACTTACTAACTGTGTGACTTTGGACAAGTTGCTTAACTACAATGTGACCTTGGGCAAGTTGTTTAACTCCAATTGCCCTGCCCTTCCTTCTCCAAAAAGACAAAACCAAAACAAAACAAGAAGGATAAGGATTGAAAAAAGCCATCACACTGGGTATTGGGTAACCCTGAAGAGAGCACTTTTACTGGAATGATGAGGTCAAAGGCTAGAGGGTTTAGAGTGAGGAGATGTAGTGGAGGTGCTCAGTTGTAGATGATTTTCTCATGGAGTTTAAGCAACAAAGAGGAAAACAGATATTGGACAATAATTATTGGGGATAGTTAGATCAAGTGAGAGTTTTTCAAGAGTGAGGGAAACAGGGATGGAAGCAGGGAGGGAAGAGGAAGAGAGAAGGTGATAATGAGAAAGAAGTGGGTGTGACCGTAATGAAGACACAGCCAAGGAGGAGCAGTCAGGTGAGTCAGATAGGGAGGAGGAGAACGAGGAGAGAGCAGAGAAGAGCATGTCCACAGGAAGATGTGGACAGGTCAGGTGTGAGGATTAAGAAAAGGACGTTAAATTTGGCAGTTGAGAAATGATTGGTAACTTTGGAGAGAGCAGTTTCAAGCTGAAAAGAAAAGAGGAGGTAGCTTTAGTCACAAAGGGGAGGAAAGAGAGGGGTCGGAATCAAGTGAGTGTTAAGAGTAAAAAAAGACATGGGCCTGTTTGTAGGTTAAAGGGAAGTCAATAGATAGGGAAAGATTGACGCACTCGGAGGAGATTATAGAAGAGAAAATCTTCAGGAGAAGGTAGGTTGGGATGAGATCAACGGTACTTATAGAGGGATTGGCCTTGGCAAGGAGGAGGGTATAATCAATTAACATTTAAGTGCCTAGTTTGAGCCAGGCACAGTGCTAAGTTTGAGGAATCCAAAGAAAGGTAAAAAAAAATCAGCCTCTGTTCTCATGGAGCTCATAGTCTAGGAGGGAAGATAACGTGCTGTGTACAAACATATGGGATCAATTGAAGATAGGGGAAGGCAGTAAGATTAATGAGGACTCAGAATGGTTGCTTGCATAACTGAGAACTGAAGGTACTTCTTTTAGAGTGAAGGATGAGGGAGGATGCTTAGTGATGTGAGATGAGAAGGGTTAGAAGAGGATTAATCTGGGGGTGGCTAGGTGGCACAGTGAATAGAGCACAGGCCCTGAAGTCAGAAGGACCTGAGTCAAATCCGGTCTGAAGACGCTTAACACACACACACACACACACACACACACACACACACACACACACACACACACAAAACTAGCTGTGTGCCCTTGGGCAAGTCATTTAATCCCAATTGCCCCTCCAAAAAAAGGGCAAAAAAAAGGATTAATTTTTTTGGAGAAGAGTCTCAATTTTTTCAGTGAGGTATGAGGTAATATCTTCAACTGAGAGGATGTGACCTGGGAAGCTTGAAGAGGAATATGATGATTTGGAATAGCTGCTGTTATGAGTAGGATGGTGAATTGACTAGGAAATTGTAAGAAGATTGCTTTGCTGCAGTGAGAGCCCATTTGAGGTTATGTAGCATAAATGTATAATATAGTTCTCGACCCATATTTTCTTCTATTAATTTTTTCCCAGAACTTCTTGTCCATCTGCAATTTTCTTCCCAAGTTTCTTGTTATTTGATAGTCTTGTTCTTTAGGTTGACTTTTAATTTATTTTGAGCCATAAATGCTAACAGTAGTATATACTAAGAAATTAATAAATTCCTCCATTACATTGAATGGCTCTATTTGAGTTCAGATAACCCAAACTGAATATGTGAGCCTCTAAATGTGCCCTTATATTTTTTCCCCTTTCCTCTTTACCTCCATTCTTGCCTTCCCATTCCTAATATATTACTGGTCCACACCCATTCCTTTATTTGCATAGCTAAATTCTTTTTATTTTTTTTTCTGTAGCATAGCATATACAGGTAGAAAGGCAACTCTAAGAGCATCTTCTCCAACTCCCTCACTTCCCAAAGGAGGAAACTGGGCCCAGAGAGATTAAATGACTTGTCTAACATTGATTAGTGCCCAGGTCCCTTGACTAAATTCAATGCTGTTTTGGGAATGCTGTTCTAGTTATCTAATTGAATACAATTAGCAATTTATACCCATGACTTTTTCCAGCCCTTTCTTTTTCTATTAGTGGGGGTTACTGATATCCTTTGAGTTTTAGAGATTAGACCCAAGTATGTTGGCATTTAGTTTATCTGTGTTTTCCAGTCATTCGTTCAATTAGCACATGTGAAATGATCACTAGATGTATGGAAATGTAATGTCAAGTATAGAATGTTGAATAGACACTCTTATTTAAGGAGTTCAGAATATCAACAGATATTGAGTGCTTACTATGTTCAGTGAACTATGCCAGTCACACAAGAGTTATATGCCTTCAAGGGAGAAATCCTACAGAGATGCAGATGAGTATAAATAAAGTAATACTAGGTGAGCATTAACTGACAAGGGAAATCTAGAAAGTTCAGTTCCTTGTGTGTATGTGAACCTTTAATCTTCTCCAATCAGATGAAAACATTGTAACAGTTATATTCTATTTTTATTGATATGATCAACTTTTAATGCTGAGAGTCCAGTTCTAGTATCCTTTAGGTTAACTTTCATAGGGTAGAAATCAACACATCAAGAGTCTTCTCTGATCTGTATCTTGTCACTAAGGAGGAGAGGTAGATGGGTACCCCCTTGATCTTTTTTTTTTGCTACAAAAAATGAAATCTGAACATCTCACTGAAGTGTATATCTTTTACTCTCATTGATCTGTCTTCCAATTCCCTGTTTTCCTGACCTTCCAACAGCTTGCTTTTACTGATTGTAGCCAGATTTTAAATTTTCATTGAGATTTGCCAAGGCAGATTTTCTTTTAAACCTTTTGTCTGTATTGCCAATTCTGTCATCAAAATCTTGTTGTGGTTAATTTCTACCAAGAAGAATAATTCCTTCTATTTCCCCTCCATAGGAAGGTATGGGGATGAGGGGGTTGAAATTTGAGGGGTGAGGCTGCAAGGAGACAGGGAACAAAATTAGATGAGAGAGATGAGTCAGAAAGGTAGCTTTTTTTTACTTTTCTGGTTATTTACCTGTTTTTTCCTTCCATCTATCAGTTTCACTTGCTCTGGCATTTAATTTACTTGCTACCATAGTAACCAGGCCTCCTGCCAATCTTCTTCTTTTTTCTTCCTCTGTCTTACGTATGTTTGAGGGGGAGGACATAAGTGGAAATCTACCAGTAAAGGGGTTTGCTACATTTGGAAAGGTCCTAGAATTGTACTATGCCTAAATCTTTGTTGTTATTTCTAGTAGGTTCAGTAACATTGCCTACTTGTGACCTGTTGGGATTATAAATTTTTATATATTCTTGTTAAGAGAATATTAATATTGAGGAATAATATAAGAGAATAAAGCTTTTAAGATGGTTTCCAAAAATTCCTTTCTAAACCCTTATCCAAATGAGGTCCTCTAAACTATAGGCATCAAGAAATTCAAAAATTTGTTGCAATAATTCAATAAGCATTTATGAAGCCCCTATTTTTATGCTAGGCTTTGTGCTAGGCACATGAAAGATTATTGCTTTGATATTAAATGGGTATTCTCTCCAGTGGTGCATATCACAATCCATCATACCTTTTTATCTGATTTCTTATCTTATGTTGTGTGGCTACTGACTGAGTAGTTGGGTTGTTCATTGGTTTTCTTTATTCTTTCTTTGTGATTGGCTTACCTCCTTTCCTACTTATACAGTGACATCATTTGGGATGGAAAGATGATATCTAAAATATAGTTCCAGTTCTTAAGGGTTTTACAACTAAAGATGTCATCATGATTTTAACTTGGGCCATTTGAAATATTGGAAGGGTTGGAAAAGTTGTTTTGTCCAACTTCATCCTATGTAGTGGCAAAGACAGTATTGAATATTCTAAGGTGATGGCACACAGGCACCTACTGACAGTTGAGGGAAAGTTGGGATCTAGGTGTTTGGCTCTGTCCAAAATAGTCTGAAAATGGACAGATAACAGTAGTTCATAAATAAGATTGAGACGTTAGAATGGAGGCAAATCAGAACCAAGGGTGGAAGCAGTAAATCAACAAGAAATAGAAGAGAGCATCAGAGCTAAGATTATAGGGCAAATTGTTTTAAGCTTGGAGCAGTGCTAACACTGGGAGCAATGGATACTTTTGCTGGAAGGAAGTTACAAATTCTTTCCAAATGTACACAACATTGCCAGCTTGGAGAAAGGTTATACCTTTGTACTATGCACTATCATTAGAAGGGGCATCAATGACCCTTATGATTCAAGAAAATAGGCCATTTGGTAACAGTCTGATACTATGAGTGTGAATCCCTTTTCTGCTGTGTAGTACTACCCTGTGTGACCTTGGGAAAGTCTTCACCTTTATGGGTCTGTTTCTTCATTTATAAAACGAGAGGATTAGGGTTATGTGGTCAGTAAGGTCTCTTCCATTCCAAAACTAAAATCTTTGTTTTGAAAATAAGATGAAGTGAGAAGGGAGGTTCTCTCCAGTTTTGTGCAATTACTTCTTTAGGGCTTAACATTGAAGATGTTCAGTATTAGAGCTTAAATAGTACTTGAAGAGATTATTTATATGGTTCTTTCCTCTGTCCAGTTGTAAGTATGTTAATAGTATACAACTCTTTTTATGCCAAAGAGAAGAAAATGATTCCTAGGAAAGAATTTAGAGGAGTTTTTACATAATCATTTTTTATTCAGGATTGTAGAAATGATTATCCTATTTCAGTTAATATTATTTTGGCCTTCCTCTCTTTAAAAAATGAAATGGCCACTTCAGAAATCTGATCTATCAACCAATTGTATGGTTCATTTTCTTTTTTCTTTTTTAAGGTTTTTTTTTTTTAAGGAATTCTTGAATTTTCAATGTATACAGTAGAAAGGCTCTAAAAAACCCACTCTTTTGCTACAATAGTGTTTTCCTCAATATATTGTACATATAACTGTGTGTGTAATATTTACCAGTTTAGTTATTATTTTGATTGTAGGGTAAATAATCCACTAACAGTAGCATAGCATTGAGGGTTCTTTTCTTTTTTTTTAAGTTTTATTGCTCCCTTTTTAAATGTCATTTCACAGTATACTCCCTCTATTGAAATTCTTCCTCATAACAAAGGAAAACAGTTCAGCAAAACTGACTGGATAAAGCATTCATGTAGAATGAATATATAGCATTCTGCCCCATATAGAAGTTCTGTTCACACAAAGTTCTCTACTGCTGACATTCAGAAAGGGTCCAGAGGTTGGTTACCTTCTTAGATACTTAGCAGTACTTAAGACAGAGAGCATAATACCTTTGCAGACACTCAAATACATGCTCAGACATGATTGCTTAACTTTTTTTTTCCATAAATTTCTTTTGTCATGTCCCAACTGAGACTTATTCTCCTTGGTTAATTATTGCTTCTCCAATTGATCAAGCATCTTTTTTTCCTATTTAATTCTCAAGTGAGTTGCCACTATAATTGGCTGTTCTTTAATTTGTCATCCAATTTCTTGACAATGGTTAAGTAATGCCTGATCCAGAAGTGGGCATTAATAAAAATATTCCAAGAAAAGTAGTTGTTAACCCCCCCCCCCACTTTTTTTGGATAACTTATGAGGTATAGGAACATAGATTTAGAGATAGACAGGACTTTAGAATTGGGAAGTTCTGTTACATAGAGATCTTAGAGATGATCAAGTTCAAGTGCCAAATTGCATTTTTCCAACCTGAGAAGCTGTAAGATGTAGTGAAAAGAGCATTTGATTTGGAGTGAGAACTTTGGGAATTTGAGTCTGGAGCCTGAATCCCTGCTGTGACCTTGGGCAAATCACTTATCTCTATGGGCCTTAGTTTTCTTATCTCAAAAATGAGTATTTTAGGTCCTCCAGTATGAGGACAGGAGTTAGGATGGAAAAGAACACTGGAAACCAGATACTGAACTTACTGAGAAAGAAGGAGAAATGAGCTAAAAAGCAGTGGGTGGCTATAAGAATCTAGACAGATGGAATGAACCTGGAAATATGAAAGGTTGTTGAGTGAGACTAGAAGTTTCCTTGAGAAGTAAGGAATACAAGAATATACAACAATGGTAAGGTTATGAATCACAAGGATCAGAAAACTTTGAGGCAGGAATTTGCACCTTCATTAAATTGGAGCTAAGGAAAGTATGGGTCAATGTTCCAGGGTGATATCTAGACCAAGGTTTGTTTTTTAAACTTGCATTAAGTTACTCATTGCTTATTTCTGGAAAACAATCAATGTTAAAAGATGAGCCCTTGACTAGCTGTGTAACCTTGAGCAAGTTACTTAACCCCAATTGCTTATAAAAAAAAAAAAAAAAAGATGAGCCCTATTAGAATCCCACAGGATGAGCAGAAATAAATGAGTTTTGATATTTAATACAGATTTCATTACTTTATCCTTTCTCCAAAACCCATACCTTTTCTGACTTTTGATATTTTTTTTTTAACATATTTTCACCGTAGTCATCTTGTATAAAAGAATTAGAACCAATAGGAGGAACCATGAGAAAGAAAAAACAAGAGAGCAAATAGTATGCTTTGATCTGCATTCAGACTTTCTTTCTCTGGATGTGGATGGCATTTTCCATCATGAGTCTTTTGGAGTTGTTTTTGCATTGCAGAGCTAAGTTTGTCAAAGTCAGTCATGACCCAATGTGGCTGTTACTGTGTACAGTGTTCTTCTGGTTCTGCTCATTTTACTCAGCATCAGTTCATATAAATCTTTCCAAGTTTTTCTGAAGTCATCATTTTTATAGCATAATAGTTTTCCATTATATTCATATACCACAGCTTATTCAGCCATTCCCCAGTTGATGGGCATCCCCTCAATTTCCAGTTCTTAGCCACCACAAAAAGAGTTACTATAAATATTTTTGTATATATGGATCCTTTTCCCATTTTTATGATCTCTTTGGGATGCAGCTCTAGAAATATAAGCCAGGGGTTTTTAATTTTTTGTGTGTCATGAACCTCTTTGACATTCTGGTGAAGTATGTGGATCCTGGATCCCTTTTAATGTTTTTAGATTAATAAAATGAAATATGTAACTGAATAACTGAAATACAGATGTTATTAAAGAAAAAAATTCACATATCCCAGGTTAAGAACTCTGGTCTAGATAATAGCAAATAGAAATATTAGGATTATAAGATCATAAACTTAGAGCTTAAATGGACCTTAAAAGTCAGCTACTGAAATTCCTAGTTTTTGTAGATGAGAAGAGTAAAGCCCATTTATTTGCCAAAGCTTGCGTAAGTAATTAAATGGGGAGCTGAAATTCTAGCATTGTTCCTCTAATTACAAATATAGTGTCTTTTTCACTATATAATCCTGCTTTTCAGTAAGCAATCTCTTTGGACCTCAAACCTCTGTGGTGTGGTCACATGGAGATGTTTTAGCCGTTGTGATGTTCAGCGGACTGGTGGTTGGTGGTGTATTCTAGGTTGTTAACCAAATTTAGCAATTTAAAACTTAGAAGAATTAGCAAAGATGTGTTGATGCACAAGACCATGTATTTGTGGAGGTATGGTGTCAGGAATTTGCAGTCCAATTCAGTAGTCTATAATCAGTCAACATTTATTAAGTGCCTGCTGTGTGCCAGGCACTGTGCCAAGTGCTATGGATTCAAATATCAAAAAAAGAAAGATGGCCCCTTGCTCTTGAGGAACTTAACGGTGTGATGGAGGAAGATAACACACATGAGGATGCTGAAAAGGGGATAGGGATGGGTAGGGAAATGCCCAATGTGAGGGCAAGGTCAGAGAAATGCCAAAGTAGGGCAACCAGATGGGAAATGAGGAAATGCCAATTCATTTCTTCCACACAACCTGCCTCTTTCATATATCCTTGTAAGGCACCACCACATAAATGGACTTTTCCTTAATTGCCTAGATCCTCTACTGTACTCAAAAAACAATAAACTAGTGAATAATATGGTCATGGAATCTGAGACACTATTCATTTATTTTGATCCATATTTGAGCAAGAATCAACTCTTAAGACATGCCTGACAAGTGATTAGTCAACCTTTGATTGAAAAATTCCACTGTGGGGAGCCCACTACAACCCAAAGTATCTCATTCCGTTTTTGGCTAGCTTTCATTGTGAGGGATTTTTTTTCTTATATCAAACCTAAAAATGCCTTTACAATTTCTATTTATTACTCCTAATTTTACATTGTGGAGATAAAGAGAACTAATCTAATCCTTTTTCCCAATGACAGTCTTAAACATTCTTGAAGCCAGCTATCATATTCCTCATTCCCTCTTGCCCCCATCTTCTAGGCTAAATATTGCCAGTTCTGTCAGCCAATCCCCATATGGTTTGATTGTTATTGTTAACCTCAAGGCTGTGAACCAAAATAATTTTTAAACCTCTTTAGTAACATTTTATTTTCTCCCAATTACATATTAAAACAATGTTTAACATTTAGGTTTTTTTTTTAAGCTTTGAGCTCCAAATTCTATTGCTTTTTCCTTCTCTCTCCCCTCCCACCCCCATGCTACCCTAAAATGATAAGTAATCTGATACAAGTTATACATGTGCAATCATGTAAAACTTCTCCGTATTAGTAATTTTGTACAAAAAGATTTTTAAAAAAGGAATGAAAGAAAGAGAACAATAGTATGCTTCAGTCTGTATTAAGATATCAGTTCTTTCTCTGGAGGCATATAGCATGTTTTATCATGAGTCCTTTGGGATTGTCTTGGGTCATTGTATTGCTGAGAGTAGCTAAGTCATTCACAGTTCTTCATTATACAGTATTACTGTTACTCTGTACAATGGTTTCCTGGTTCTGTTCACTTCACTTTGTATCAGTTCATGTAAGTCTTTGCATGTTTTTCTGAAATCATCCTGTTTGTCTTTATTATCCCAGTAATTTCCATCACAGTCATATACCACAGTTTGTTCAGCCATTTCCTAGTTGATCGGCTTCTCCTCTATTTCTGATTCTTAGCGACTACAAAAAGAGCTGCTAGGAATATTTTTAGTATAAGTAGTTCCTTCTCCTCTCCCTTCCCTCCCCTTGTCCACACCCCTTCCCCTGCCCCACACCTTTAAAATAAAATTTCTCTGGGATATAGACCTAGTAGTAGTATTACTGGATCAAAGAGTATACACAGTCCTTTGGGCACAGTTTCAAATTGCTCTCCAGATTCAGCCAAAATAATTTTAATGAAAGTTTTTGAGGTATATTACAACCAAGTGCTAGGCTTAGAATGATAACATCTAGGCTCAAATATTGGCCCTAGCAATTACTTTTCTGGCAGGTCATTTCACTTCTCAAAGCTCAGTTCCCGTATAAAATAGAAGCAATGATACTTGTACTATATACTGTATAGGATTGCCTTATATAAATGTGAGTTTCTTCTCTGTATATTGGACATTACTGTTGCAGCATATTTTGAGTGTTTGTTTTTTAGTAACTCATTCTTTTTAGCAGTTCTTTTTCTTCCCTTTTAATTGGCAGGCCATTATCTGCAATCTTGGCATTGACCATATGGTGTGCTTGTTTATAACATTTCAAAGTTGTCGTAAATCCTAGACTGTTTTTTCTTTATTCTTTTTCTTTTCTTTTTTTCTTTTTGGTCTAAGCATAATGAGTTGCCCTAATACATTTTTAAAAAATCTTTTTATAAGATTTTTCTTTACATACTGTTTGGGTATGAAATCTCAAGATACCAGTTGTGCCATGTGAGTGCATTAATTCTTGAATTAACCTTTATATTTAGCAAATAAAACAAGAAAATATGTTTGGGTTGTTTCCTTGGTGCTATTAAGTATCTTCCCCCTTTTTCAGATAGAGATCATAGGATTATAGAATCATATTTCTAGACAAAATGAAAGTTTTTTAAAAAAATCTTTGGTTCATAAGGTCTTATAAGAATACCCCAAATTTCTGACTAAAAATGCTTTATTTAGAATTACCTCAGAGAAATCGTTTTTAGTTAGACAAAACTAAAATGAAAATGCACAGTATGGTTACCAATCCAAGGGGCTATGGTCAATCAGAATTGTTGTCTTCTTAATCTAATCATCCCTGATATATATATATATATATATATATATATATATATATACACACACACACACACACATATATATATATATGTATGTATGTGTATATAGGTATATACACACATAAGTATATATATATGTGTGTGTGTGTATATATGTATGTGTATGTAGGTATACACACACATAAGTGTATGTGTGTGTGTGTGTGTGTGTATGCTTTCTATTATAAGGTAATAAATTTGGAGTTACACCATGATCTGTCAAGAATGATACTTTTTATGAGTTTTTTAAAAGTTGCCAGCTTCTTAAAACATATAATAAAAATAATTTTTTGTTCTTATTACATATCTCAGAACTCAGCATATTTGCTAAATACATTAGCAGTTTTTCATTAGGATTTGTGGAAAGAAAGATTTCAGATGTTCAAATGAATCACTTTTCCTTGGTAATAATATATGCAAATTTCATTAGAGAAATTCGGGAACAATTTCATCATATTCTGAGTCATTTTATCATAACTCAAAGCCATGTGTTGTTACATTGGGATATATTTCCATTGGTATGTATATCTATTGGGATGGATTTGTCAGTGTTTAAGAAGTTTCTTGTGTTACTTCTGATTGAAGCAGTAAAATGTGTTTCTGTCTTCTTCTAAAATTTAACAGCAAGAGACTGCCACTGCCCTGAAGCGCACGATACAAGCCCTAATGGATAAAGGCGCAGTAGTGAGAAATTTGGAAAACCTGGGTGAAAGGGCACTTCCATATAAGATCTCCATACATAATCAACGCCATCACAGAGGAGGGTAGGTTCTGCCTATTTCTCCTGCAAAACATCTTTAGTATAAGCTAGCTTAATAGATAGTACTGTTTAGTTTGAACTAGAGATTCCTGCCATTGTATACATTATAATAAATTAACTATAAATAATGTGATTTCATTAGTATAAGGAGCTCCAATGCAGCTCCTGTCTAGAGTGTGTTTCACATGACTGTATAGGTGTATTTACTTCCTGTGGCAGTATGGTGTTGCAAGAAGGATGCTGTTATGTTTTTTTTTTTTTTTTCAGACAGATAATTTCACTGATATAGGGAATTCCCAATTAGGAAGTTTGTTTACTAGCACTGATAGACACTGCTGTGTAATTTAAAGTCTTAGAAAGTTGCCTGGGGACACTGAGAAATTTAGAGGTACAGGGTGATATAGTCTGTGTGTGTGTATCAAAAGGGGTGGGGTACAGAGGGAGGAGGATTTACAATATTCCATGTTTTACTGTCTCCATGTCAAACTCCCTATGCATCATGCCACACTGCCTCTCAAAGTACAAAAATAGGTCATATTGAGGGTTGAAATTATGTAGAAGCATAGAATTTAGAGTTTTTTCAACTTTTAATTTATTTCATTTTTAATTTATGGGATAAAAAACATTTCTATAACTTAGTATAATTAAGAGAAAAAGATTGTAACTTAAACTGCAGTTCTATAATATAGTATAATAATAATAATAATAAGATTGCACCTTAAATTGCAAATCTATTGTGTACAACTTGCTATTCCTTTTAAAGTAATCATGTAAATTTCTTCTCCCACCCCTTTTTTTAAGATTTAGGACTGAAATGGACCTTTGTGGTCATTTAGACTATTTCTCTCTCTCTCTCTCTCTCTCTCTCTCTCTCTCTCTCTCTCTCTCTCTCTCTCTCTCTTTCTCTCTCTCTCTCTCTCTTGCTTTTTGGAAGGCAATTGGGGTTAAGTGACTTGCCCAAGGTCACACAGCTAGTTTTTGTGTTAAGTGTCCGAGGCCGGATTTGAACTTAGGTCCTCCTGACTCCAGGGATGGTTTTCTATTCACTGCACCACCTAGCCACCTCCAACTAATTCTCATTTTAGAGATGAGGGAACTGAGACCTAGAGAGATGACTTGGTAGTAAGTGCCTGAGTCAGAATTCTGGTTCAGGTCCCTTGATTTGTTGTTGTTTGCTGTTTAGGTGTGGCTTGTATCCAATGATTTCCAAGGTGCCTTCTAACCAGATGCTGCTGCCCAATCCAGTGATCTGTCCTCCTATCTTAATGAAAAACAACAACAAAACCTTTTCTTTTTTTAAAAAAATATCTAAGAGCTTAACTCCTTTCTCTTGCCTTTTGAACATATCCTGTAACAATGTGTTGTCAGTATACTGGCTGCATCCCTTCTAAATGTATGGTTTGTAGTAATTATTGAACTGTACTGTCTTAAGAGTAATTAACTGATGTGTAGAGCTTAGCCACATAATAGAAAATAGCCACCACTTAATCCAATTTACTACTTACTGCCCAGCAACTTCCTTTTTTTTACAAAAATTACATTTAATTTTTTTCAGTGAACCAATGTCTGTTTTTCTCCTACTTCCTATAAAATGTATATATGTATATATAAATATATATATATATACATATACATATCTTTATATCTCTATTATCTATCTATCTAGTTGAGAAAAACAGATTCCTATGTTGGCCACTTTCTACGAGTATATGTCTCATTCTGCATACTGAGTACTGTACCTCTGTATTAGGAGATGTATTAGGCTTCATCATCAGTCTGGCCATAATCTTCGTGGTTATTCATTGCATTGATCAGAGTTCTGAAGTCTTTTAGAACTGTTTGTCTTTACAATGTGATTGTTATTTTATAAGTTCTCATGGTTCTGCCCACTTTACTCTGCATCAGTTCATTTACCACCTTTCTGAAGCAAATCTTGAAGATTTGATGTTATAGTGTTGTTTCTTAGCAGGAATACATTAGGGCTAAATGAGTGTCTTAATGTTTCTGTAAATTATGCCATGTCTGGTGGAATTCTGCTCCTTTTTCATACACCCCATTTTTAGTCATCTGAGGATAAACCTAGATATTCTCTGGATGAGGGTGGGGGAGGGGGAACAGCAGAGATATAGGAGATAATATAGAAGTCAGATGTTAGAACTGCCTGTGGCATGTCATACCAAGCTGTTCTTCCTGTGGGAATGGGCTTGTGTATAATGCATGAGACATTTTCCTTCTCTCCATGTGCCAAAGTGTGGAAAAGATGATCCTTCCCAAAACGAAAACTAGAGACTTGGTGATGCAGAATAAGGCATTGGATTGAGTTTTTATATTGTATGTAAACCTTCAGGCATAGGCAGGTACTGTAAATTCCATCTTTTGGTTGTTTAACCTTGTTAAACAGTAAAAAGCTAATGTTCAGCTCCTCAAGCAACTCTGAAATGAATGCTGGTGCTTAGCAAGGTCTGAGAGATGTTGCTAGGCAACTTGTAATGCACAGAGGCTGTCCCATCTTGTGACAGTCAAAACAACAATAAAGGGTTTTTTTTTTTCTGTTAAAAAAAACAAATAAAAAGCCCATAACCAGGATTGGTTTTTAAAAGCAAGGATGTAAACCTTTTTTGCCGTTGATCTTAGAGCAAAAACAAGTACTCCCAAATGTTGGATCACAGAATCATTAACCAATCTCTGCCAGAAATCCACCTCTGTTGTGTTTAAAGTAGGGATAACCGTGTTTCCATCATTCTCAGATAATGTGGATTGAGTGCCCTCGTGGATGCCCCACATGTTAAATATCATGGCATAATGATGACTCATCTCATATAAAAGTTGGCTTTATACCTTGCTGATGGATATTCTGTCATAAAGAAGTCCTATCTGAGACCCTTGGAAGTCTTAATGTTAATGTGAGCTCATATTACTACAAGGGCCAAATTTCTTCAGAGATTATTCTCATTTCAGATTCCTGCCAGGGTCTGAGATGAAAAACTAGAGGGAGGTGATGGATAGGCATCCATTTTGTGTTTATTGTCTGTACTCAGTACTGCTTTGAAAGCCCGTGTTTTCTAGGTCTGGAGGCAAAGGAGTAGAAGAAGGTTTTTTACTGGGATATCCGCTTAACTAAAAAACTCCTTCCAAATCCAGAAGCTTCAGAACAGATCTCAGTACTAATATTTATAATGCTTCTTGTCTTTTTTTTAAACCCTTTCTGATTGTCATTTTATTCTTATAGCATTCCTCTGTGTTGTGCTATATAGCATTTTACTTATAGCAATTACTTATAGCAACCTCCATTTTACTTATAGCAAAAATTTAGTCCCAGAGAGGGTACATTCAGCACCATTATTTCCTTTTCCAAAATAATGTAGGTTTAGAATACTCGTTTATAAGGCAGAAGAATTCTTAAGTGAGCATTCTGTGTCCATTAGAATGGTGTTACCTGCTTAGGTCAAACAGTTGCAGAATGAGAAACCAAATATGGCATAAAGGGTGTGTGTGTGTGTGTGTGTGTGTGTGTGTGTGTGTGTGTGTGTGTGTGTGTGTGTGTGTGTGAGAGAGACTCAGGAGAAATAGGGGCAGAGATTTGTCTTTGATAAATGGATCTTCAATTCTTATTTGTAAAAAAAAAAATAAAACATTCTCCTTGGGGAAGAATGTTAGGCTCTTGGTTTTTATTCTTTGGTCTTTGGAACCTATTGGGATGAGACATCATGGGATCATATTTAGAGTTGTGAAGAATGCCAGATACCATCTAATCCAACTCCTCATTTTTATGATTGAGGATAATAAGATTTAGGGAAGTTAAGTGTCTTACCTAGGGTTACACAGATAGTATCAGAGGTGGGCTTCCAACCTTGGTCTTCCTGACTTTGAGTCGCTTCTTCTGTCTACTCCGCCTTCAGTCAGGTGGTCTCTGGTGTTTATTACTATAACAAGTGATTAATTTATTTGTAAAATAAAAGTTTTGGCATTATCATATTTTATATACTACTACTGACAATTTCTACTTTACAAATAAAATTTTTTTAGTGAAAATGTGTTTATAAATCAATTATCTGAAACAACTCATTTCCTCATATAAATATGTGTTTATGATGATTATGTTCTTAGGCTTATCCAGTCAGTCAGTCAGCAAGCATTTATTAATCACCTACTATGCAATAGGCACTGTATCAGGTACTGGGAATACAAGAAAAATGCAACAGTCCTTACTTTGAAGAAGCTGACATTGTTCCATTCTTTCACGATACTATATAGAGTCAAGGGATGTACTTCTATAAGTATATGCAGACAGCATAGTTCAGTGTAAGGTAGTTTTTGAAGGGAGCACTAAAATTAGGGCAATCAGGAAAGACTTTATGAAGAAGGTTGTACTTAAGCTGCATCTTTGAAGAAAGAGAGGGATTCTGTGAGGTGAGGCTGAGGAGGGAGTGCATGCCAGGCATGAGCAATGGCCAGTTTGGCAGGAATGAGAATTACGTGTTATGAGAAGTAATTTAAATGCCAAACAGGAGTTCATAGTTGATCCTAGAGAGACAGTAGGGAGACACTGTACTTTATTGACTAGGAGAGTGATCTGGTGAGATCAACGCTCAGTGAAAATTGGTTTAGCAGCTATGGAGGATGATTGGAGAGGGGGGAGACTTGAGTTCATGGCACTGGAAGAGGTGGAAGCACTGGTGGTGAGGATGTTTGGTCATCAGCATAAATGCTGAAACCTTATAGCATAGGAGTTGGAATTGTAGAGGAGAGGAAAAATAAGAATGAACCTCAGAGGAGGAGGGGTTGCTGATCAGTGACTGCAAAGGGAGGATCTGAAAGTGCCATTGAGGGGAGGAAGGAGTATTCTGATTCTATCTCTAGGACCAGTGAATGACAGTGTGTGAGAATAGGTAGAGCTAGTGCCAGAGAGGATAGTCAGGGGCACAGTGTCATCTGAGGAAGTCAGGTCTCAGTGCAAGTAAATACAAGGAGTATTGGAGGACGAGATCCAAAACGAAAGGACGTTTGTTCATTATGAAACAGGAATTTCAGAGGGCACAGTGGAAGGGGGTGCAAAATTGGAGTGATATGTGAGTGGGGCAGGGTTGAGGGGGATGAGGGTGTGAGAAAGTAGAGCTGAGGTTTGGGGACAGATTACTTCTAAGCAACCAGTGATTTATAAAAAAATGCGGAGCTATCTAGATGGTGTGCTCTCAGGAAGACCTAACCAATTCAAGTCCTGTCTCAGACAGTCACTAGCTTTGTCACTCTGGGCAAATCATTCAACATCTGTTTCAGTTTTCTCATCTGTAGAATAGAGATAGTAATAGGACCTGTCTTCCAGGGTGTTATGAGGATAAAACAAGAAAATATTTATAAAGGGCTTGGCATACTTTAAAGCACTGTGTGAATGCTAGCTACTTTCATGGCTTTCATGGAGGGCACATGGGTATGTGAATTACCTGGGCCAAAGTAACATAATTAATTGTGACATAAAACAAAACGTCTTGATTTTTTACGTCTTTAAAAATTTTCAACATGTTATGTTTTCTTTTTTGCTGCAATCTCTTTTATTTTACATTTTTCTTTACAATATTTTTTGATACACATTCCTTAATTGATCATGAAATCACACTTTAAAAAACATTCTATGTTAAGGGTATCATTGATAAATAACTCTTTTTTTTTGTTTGCTTGTTTTTTGGTTGTTTTTTTTTTTGGAGGGGCAGTTGGGGTTAAGTGAATTGCCCAAGGTCACACGGCTAGTTAAGTGTCTGAGCTGGATTTGAACTTAAGTCCTCGAATTTCAGGGCTGGCTCTACTCACTGCGCCACCTAGCCACCCTTCACTTGAACTTCTTATGACAACAATTCTGATATATGGCCTTAAATGAAATAAGTTTCATCAGTAAAAGTTAACTTTTTCTGATTTTCGGTACTCCAGTTTTTGTATTGTCCTATCCATAACAAGCATTTTTCTTCATAATGATGGTTTTTCAATTTAAAGATGCTTTTGTCACATTGTAGAGGAATTGTTAACAATTCTTCCAGCTACCAGGTTCCTCTGAAAGTATTTGCTATTTTCTGAAGATTAATTCAACTGTTTTGCAGATGTAGTTTGTCATGTCTTAGTTTTCATTTTCTCTTGTACTTTGGTACAAGATTCATTTTCATTGAAGATAAGAATGATCTTTCAAATTCTTGCATTCTTCAATCATCAATTGCTGCAATATTGAAACATACTTAGAATTTTTTTAAAAAAATTATTTTTTATATAAGTTCCAAATTCTCTCTCCTTCTAGCCCTTCCCATTTTTTTTTGAGGGGGGAAGGCAAGGCAGTTGGGGTTAAGTGACTTGCCCAAGGTCACACATCTAGTAAGTGTCAAGTGTCTGAGACTGAATTTGAACTCAGGTCCTCCTGACTCCAGGGCTGGTGCTCTATTCACTGTGCCACCTAGCTGCCCCTATATTACATATTTTATATTCATTATATATATGAAGGCATGCACAACATATTTCCATATTAGCCATGTTCTGAGAAAAGTAAAGAGAAAAAAATATGCTTCAATTTGCATGTAGAGTTCATTAGTTCTCTCTCTAGAGGTGGATAGCATTTTTCATTATGAGTTCTTTGAAATTGTTATGGAACATTGTGTGGATCAGAGTAGTTAAAACTTTCACAGTTGATCATCATTGCAATATTGCTGTTGTTGGTGTGCACTGTTCTGATTCTGCTCACTGCACTTGCATCAGTTCATATAAATTGAAGTATGCTTTTTAAGTGCTACAACTTTTACATGTTTCCTTGGAGTAATCTCCATTTTTAAAAATCAGAGAATTAAAAACAACAAAAGAGCAGTGAAATAACACATGGAGTTAGAAGTTTTTGCTCCTTTTGTGCCAGCCAGTGTGATAAAGCTCTGAGAATACAAGTAAAAGGAATAAGAAAGACATTTCCTACCCTTAAGGAGCTTATATTCTAAGGTGGGAGCGGGAAGACAACACATAAAAGGGAGTGAAAATGGGGGACAGAGGAGAGGAAGAGATCTTTGTGATCTCAAGACATAAAAGTCAGGAGAGTCAGAAGCAGAAATGGAGAAAAGTGAGTGTGGTTGGCCTGGGCACTTCCTCCAGTGGAAGTTCTAGATAGGAATTCCTCAATTGGAAAGAGGAACTACAGAGACTGAAGCATCTCCAAGGGTGAGAAGGCAGCTGGAGAAGAAATACAAAAGTTCAGAAAGTCAGGAAAAAGTGAAATACAATGCTTAACTGACAATTTACTAAAGGTGGGAAAACCAATTCAATGTATTTTCTTCTGGTTAAGATCAGACATTTTGGGTGAGCCTAGTGTCAGTAGAAGCATACATGTATGACCTTTATTGTCACAGAAAGAAA
This sequence comes from Gymnobelideus leadbeateri, assembly GCA_011680675.1. NCBI lineage: Eukaryota > Metazoa > Chordata > Mammalia > Diprotodontia > Petauridae > Gymnobelideus > Gymnobelideus leadbeateri. The sequence continues at coordinate 99,654 of WOXC01009566.1, read as the reverse complement.
TAGCAAGATTGGTGCTTATCCTAAGTGATTTGTACACCAGAGGAGTGTTAATAGTTGGCACTTGAAATGTAAGACTCAGTCCTAATGGGGGTTGTGTTTCAGGGTCACTGACCTTTGAGATACCTCCCTTTCTGTGTCGTAATGGGAATGTGGAGGGAATCCTGTTTAACTCATAGCTTAGGCCCACAACAAAATACCTACTATGTCCAAAAAAACTACTAGGTTCTGGGGAATAAAAAAAAATCCCTTGCCCACAAGGAACTTAATTTTTTGCGTATGGAATAGTACTATTTCAAAAACACTTGACCTCCATTGTTTTTATGGGAAAATGTATGCTTGTTAGGTTTCAAGAGCCAGATTTCCTTAGGCTCTAGCCTTCAGTATGACCATGGAAGAAATAGTTTCCTCTGCAAGGAGGTGATAAGATAAATATTCTTAAATACAAATAACATATTAGTACTCTATTCTTGCGTACAAGAAAGGATCTTCATATATTTACATAGAACTAGGCAGCTCCCCAAGCATTCTGAAAAAAAGGCAATTTGCCATAGCACGAGACAGGACTCTATAGACAGGCATAGCTACCTACTAATTCCCATACAAACATGAGTTTTGTTGTTCATTTGTTTTCAGTTGTGTCTGAATCTTTGTGACCCCATTTGGGTTTGTTTTTCTTTTCTTTTGGCAAAGATACCAGCATGGTTTGCCATTTCCTTCTCCAGCTCATTTAACAGATGCGCTAACAGTGGCAAACAGGGGTAAGTGACTTGCCCTGTGTCACTCAGCTAGTGTCTAAGGCCAGATTTGAACATAGGAAGATGAGTCTTCCCAACTGCAGACTTGACACTCTATTAGCTCTGCCACCTAGCTGCCATTAGGGATCTATTATACTGTGACAGACCAAGTTTCCTGGAACAACTTTGAGTACCAGTGGTCCCCATGTTTTGTAGTTCTTGCAGTAGAATCCCAGAGAATGAGAGTCAAAAACCCAGGGATCCATTTATGTGATCTTCACAGTTTTGGACTCTAGAGTCTGCCCACAAAATACTGTCATTGCTTTGCCTACCTGTCTGCCTATAGAAAGTTTTAAGTACTATCTGCCTATAGGTACCCACTGAGGATTTTTTGTATGATAACCAGGAGTGCTTTTTTTATATAATTTTTTTTTAATTTAAAGTGAAGCATTGCATACCAAGAAAAGGGTATATCAATACAAGCAGTACTAATATTTAGACCTTCTTTATAAAAGGCATACGTTTTCTAAACATGCTTAATTTTTTTGAGAGACAGTATGGTAGATAAGAAAAAAGGAATGCACATGGAATCAGAAGAGATCTAAGTTAAAATCTTACCTTTGAAACTTGCTTGATTAATTAGCTATATATACTATGGGCAAAAATCCTTTAGTCTCTTGGAACCTGGGTTTTGGCATGCATGTATTAAGTCTTCCTACTCCAATGCATCCTTCATATAGATAGCTACCAGTGATTTTTCCTAAAATGTAGTTCTGGCCATGTCACCTCAATATTCAGTAGACTCCTGGAATTCAGAGGTCTTCACGCATAACCTGATGTTTTCTGCTATCTAGTTATACTGGCTTGATTGCTATTCCTTACACTCCCATCATCTCCAATCTCTCTACTTTTGCATTGACTCTCCTTAGGCCTGGAATGCCTTCCCTTTTCTATTCTGAGTCTTAGAAATTCTTGTTTCCTTTAATACTCACCTCACCTTCTTCAGGAGACCTTTCATGGTCTCCTCTTCCACCTGCTAGTATCAAGGTTATTTTGTGTCTGTTTATGTTTGCATATACTTACAAATTAATATATTTGCATGTTGTTTTCCCCTTAGGAATGTCACCTCCTTAAGGATAGGGAATATTTTGCTTTTGTCTTAGTATTATCAGTTTCTGGAACATAGTAAGTCCTTAATAAATGCTGATTGATTGATTGATGGAACCTGAAGTGAGGCTTCATATCTTACTGCTCCCTGCCACACAATCCATTAGAACAGTGTTTGTTCTTGTGTTAAAAGATCCCTCTATTTGTTTCCTTATTCAGTTGATTTACTGAGAGGGTGACATTTAATTTGTTTAGGTACAGATGACCATGGTAATTTAAATCTGTATTTCCATGGTTCCAGTGTATACATACATGTTCTGCAAAAGAGCTTTTAAAAATCTGCCTTCTACTTCTCCTTCTGTTAAAAAAACAGTTTTGATAAGTAGACATAAAAAGGGCCTGCCATCTTGTATTTAAATTACCCCTTTTTCATGGTGAAGAAGAAATGCAAATATAAATGATACTCTAGGAAATAAGTGGAGTTTTACTGGATCACATCCCCTGGTGGGGCTGCTCACTCTAGGAGAGCTGGCACGTAGGGTTTTAGCTATACTTGACAAAGGAAATTGATTCTCATTTCTATTTTTCTAATTAGTTAATATTTCCAATCACTTCCTTAGCAGTAGGACTAATATCATGGTCTTTCTCCATTGCTTTGTTTTCAGATCGTGAAGGGAGCTGCATAGTGTAGGGGAAAGGGTCAGGAGAGAACGAGATTCACAGCCTGCCTCTGATGCTTGATTAGTTGTGTTAGTGGGGGTGACTTACTTAACCATATCTGTTTTCTTATCTGTAAAACAGGGGTAGTAATATCTCTAGTACTTAATATCACAGCATTGTTACAATATTCATTATATATAATGTCCTTCCCAAACATTAAAGTGCTGTATAAATATCAAGAGATTAGTTCAACCTTTGCCCAGTGCATGATAATTGTAGATGAGTAAATTTATCTGTAATTGTCAGTGGTACAGCTTCATGAGAAATCAGCAGTCATTTTTAAAATGTAACTGAAGCAAAACATAAACAATATAGATGTTTCAATGCCATTTGTTCTTCCAGTTTGAAAATCAGGTTAATCACTATCTCTCTGAAATATATAATAAGAAAGGCCAACTGATATAGTGTAAGTACTGTAGAGTTCAAGTGATTCTGTTTCTCTAGTAACAAGTAAGAAAAAGATACTGTTCTAGGCTCGAAGGTACTCCAAAGCATTACGTCCCTCTCTGCAGCCCTTCCCCCATGAGCAAGTGTTATCAGTGGAAATTTCCACTGTCTGCTCAAGGGCAGAGCTAGGGAGGCAGACAGAAACATGTAAATTCAAACTGGCCTTTTCTCGTGGACTGGCTATTGCAACAGTGTTCGGTATATAGTGTCACTAATTGGTGAATACAGGATTTGTATTAAATCAAGCCCCTAAAAGCATAGGTTAAAATGACATCTACATGCACACGCACAATGTGTATTTTAAAATATATATGTATGTATGTGTGTGTATATATATATATATATATATATATATATATATATGTTATTGGCATCCTTCATGTTTTGCCTACAAGTTAATTATGTATTTTTACATAGATAGTGCATAGGGTTAATTATGTTTATGCATGTGCTAACCCTGTCCCCAGAGGAACAGAAGAAAGAGCAAACACTACTTTTTTTTTTTTTTTTTGAGAAAATGCTTTTAAAAATTTCCTTCCCCACTCTTTACTAGAGTAAGATGACTTGAGAACTGAGCTTACTTTATTTAGTACTGTGATTTTCCTACATTTAGGTTGCTGTGGAGATTTTTGTTATTTACCTGGGCTTTATCCTTGGGATGCTGTGACTTCAAGTGGCCATATGATGCAGTGGTCTTTCTAGTGACAAGGCTTGTAGAGGGGGTTTAGTGTTTAGGAATATAAATAATAGATCTCCTGAGAAATTCGTGTCCTGAGTTTCTGCTTTGAAATTAATTTTCTCCTTAACTTTGGAAAATTGGGATTTAAAAAAAAAATTATTGTGAATACTGAAATTTGTGAAAGGAAGTATATTCGTGATGTAATAGGACCAGAAGTCATGCAAATGACCACATTCATGGACAGGGGCACTCTCTCATGTTCTTCACACAGATTTCAGCTGGCTTGGGGACCTTTGATAGCAGATTTCAGAGTGGTGAGTTAAATGTATGTTCAGGGTTAGACACAAGAGGGGAAATCTGATCTTTGTAGAAAATTAAGTATGTGTAGCCAATAACTACTCCTGTTGAGACACCCTTAGAAGGTATATATAAAATCATAGAATTCAGAAAGGACCTTAAAGATCCTTGAATACAAACCCTCCATTGTGCAAATGAAGATACTGAGACCAAGAGAGATAAAATGAATATCTCACTGTTACCTGGCTTGAGTAAGTTATGAGTGAGAGACTCATAATCTGAACCTTTTGAATGACCCTGTGGTCTATTCCAAGATGAAGCTGCTACTAATAATCACTATCCAGATGTGCAAATTAACTTTGTCTGCCTTACAAAACCAGAATCACATATAAAACCAGTATCATATTGTTAAGGCCACTGACTATGTAATTTCTTATGTCATTCTTAGAATTCAAAATATATAAAGAGATGTTTAGATTTTAGTTTTGAAACTTAGATTTTTCCAAAATCAGTAATCTTCCTCCCCCATCACCCATTAAAACAATATTTGATTAAAACAATAATTGGAGGAATTTATTTTAAACAAAGTCTTAATTTAGCATTCTCGGCATTTCCATAGAACTGTCTGACCTACTGTTCTCCACTTCTTATAGTTATGCAACTCTTCCAATTGAGGCCACTACAAATTTGTGTTGTCTTATTTCAATCTGTACCCTCACAGCTACATGGCAGTCCTTTTTCTTCTCTAACTGACCCTCGATCTCCACCCCTCCCCAACAGCAACTGTTCCATATTTTCTCTTCACACCTCATTCTCCCTATGTCCTCCCATACTGTGTGTGTTCCCAAATTGCATAGGATATGCCTCCTACTCTACTGGGAAAATTGAGACCATGCATTATAAGTTCCCTCTTCTCTATGCCAGTTCTTCAAGACACCTCCTTATACCTTTATCCATCTTTTTCTTTAGTCTCTGATGAAGATATATTCCTTTTTGTTGCTAAATCCAACCCCTCTTCTTGTCTCCACAACCCTATCCCCTCTTCACTTTCCTATCCATCATTCTCTCTCCTTTGTCTTCAGTCTCTTCCTTTCCACTGCATCTTTCTTTGATCCAGTAGACAAATATGCTTATTTCCCAGTAACCTTCCTGTGACTTCCACCTTTTTGAGATACTTCTCTTTCATTGCCAGACTCGTAGAGTTGTCTGTAACTCCCAGCCTTCACTTCCCTACCACCTACTTCTGACCTTAATACTCTACTGAAATTGTACCCTTAAAGATCATTAGTGGTCTTTGAATTGTTACATCTCTTGGCCTTCTCAGGTCTTATTCTCCTTGACTTCTCTGCTGTTTTCCCCACACTGTTGACTACCCCTTCTTCCTGGATGCTCCTGTCTCCCAGCTTGATTGAAACTGCCATTTTTGAGTTCTCATATCGGTGGGACCACATTCTTTCTTGGATCATCATCTGCATCAAAGGTCTGCCACTTTTCTTCTCTCTCTGTTGCTATTCTCTGCCATTCCCAAGGGTTCAGTTATCAGCTCTTTGTACATGTTGTAGGTCAGGACTGACTCAGGCTTCTCAGGTAATTCAGGTTTGATACTGGAATTACATGAGGCACTCAAAACCATCTAACAAAAGGAGGTTTATTTAGCAATAGCATAGAAAGAGCAGTAAACAAGGATATAGTACTGCTGCCTCTCCCCCATTTCTTCACATGGAAACAAGTTCTGCCATGTAGTAAGTAGTGACTTGCACAGGTATGGGGCATGTACTAAATCTGAGGGTCACTGACTTCTGGCTGGTTTCTTTTATGCCCTTAGCCTCCTGGACCAATCAACTTTCAGGGACATCTTCCTTGTCTTTTGTGTTGGTGGAACAACAACTAGCCTAGCCTACACAGCAGATAACTGTCACATTTATGTCACTACTTGTCATTTTTCTCTAGAACTCCAGTCCCATATCAACAGCTTTTGCCTACTTGTCTCTAACTGGATGTCACTTTGGCATCTCCAACTAGTGGATGAGTGGGAGAAAGCCCTAGATTTGGAGTCAGAGGACCTGATTTCTCATTTTGTTTCTGCCACTTAATTTCAGCGTGACCTAGGACAACTCGACTTTCTGGTCCTCATTTTCTTCATTCAAACTAGTTGGCCTCTAGGGCCCTCTTCTAGTTCCAAATCAAACAATCAAAAAACATTTAGTCAGCTTCTGCTTTATGGCAGGTACTATGTTCTTGCTGGGAATACAAAGATAAAAATAAAGCAGTTTGCCCTGAAGGAAGTGCATTTTCTCTGTGGTAAGAACATATGTAAATATAAAATAAATGTAATGTGGGGAATGATAGAACAAACTGTGGTATAGGAATGAAGTAGCATACTATTGTGCAGTAAGAAATGGTGAACAGGCATATTTCAGGAAAACCTGGAAAGACTTGTACAAACTGATGCAAAATGAAACGAGCAGAACCCGGAAAGCATTGTACAGAATAAAAGCAACATTGTGTGATGATCAATTTTGAATGACTCAGCTCTTCTCAGCAACACAGTGATCCAGGGCATGTACAAAGAACTTATCAATGATGGAAAATGCTATTCACATCCATATAGGGAATTGGTGAACTCTGAATGTAGATTGAAGCATACTTTTTTCATTTTTTTTCTTGTTTTTTTTTTCCTTTTGATCTGTTTCTTCTTTCACAACTGTGACTAATATGGAAATGTTTTGTACAATTGCACACATATAATCTATATCAAATTGCCTATCATTTTAGGAAGGAGGGGAGGGGAGGGAGGGAGAAAAATTTGGAACCCCAAATTTTGTAAAAATGAGTGCTAAAAATTGTCTTGATATATAATGGGAAAAATATAAATATAGTGTAATCACAAGATAATTTCAGAGAAGAGACAGTAGCTGGGAAACGAGGAAAGACCTCATGTGAGGTTTGAGGTGAACTTTGAAGGAAGCTAGACATTCTCCAAGGCAGTTGAAGGGGGTGCATTCCATGTGGGGGGAAGGGGGCAGGGACAGACCAAGCAAAGCCACAGAGATGGGATGTTGTATGTGGGCAACAGTAAATAGACCAGTATGGCAGACCTGTAATGAAAAGGGAATGCATGAAGGGGAGTTAAGTCAGGAAAGGCAGGATGAAACCAGATTGTGAAGAACTCTTTTTTTCCCCCAATTTATGTATTTTTAGTTTTCAGCATTCATTTCCACATGATTTTGAGTTACAAATTTTTCTCCCTTTCTCCTTTCCCCAATCTTTTCTCTTTTATATCCTCCTCCATCCCCCTAACTTTCTTGTAAGGCAAGATAGATTTCTATACCTCAGTGCCTATATATCTTATTTTCCAGTTGCATGTAAAAAAAAATTATATACATTTGTTTTTAAAACTTTGAGTTCCAGATTTTTTCCCTTCTTCCCTCCTCACCCACCCCCACTGGGAAGAGAAGCAATTCAGTATAGTTTGTACATGTGTAGTTACAAAAAACATTTCCATAGTAGGTATATTGTGAAAGACTAACTGTATGTCCCTCCATCCTATCCCACCCCTCACTTAGTCTGTTTTCTATTTTGATCCTGTCCCTTTTCAAAAGTGTTTGCTTCTAACTACCCTCTCCCCCAATCTGCTCTCCCTTCTATCACCCCCCTTTTTGTCCCCCTCCCCTATTTTCCTGTAGGGTAAGATACCCCATTTAGTGTGTATGTTATTCCCTCCTTAAGCCAAATTCAGTAAGAGTAAGGTTGTCCCATTCCCTTTCACCTTCCTGCTCTTCCCCTCCATTGTGACAGTTTTCTCTTGCCTCTTTTATATGAGATAATTTGCCTTAATCTATCTCTCCCTTTCTCTTTCTCCTAATATATTCCTCTCTCACCTCTTAATTTTATTTTTTAGATATCATTCCTTCATATTCAACTCATCCTATGCCCTCTATGTATACATGTACATACATATGCAAACCCTCACATATATATTTATACATACCTACATCCTCCTATACATACATATATTTTATGTTTACACACACACACACACACACACACACACACACACACACACATTTTCCCTTCAACTGTCCTCATACTGAGAAAAGTCTTATGTAGGAATGTAAACAGTTCAACTTTAATAAGTTCCTTATGATTTCTTTTCCCTGTTTACCTTCTCATTCTTCTCTTGCTTCTTGTATTTGAAAGTCAAATTTTCTTTTTCAGCTCTGGTTTTTTCATCAAGAATCTTTGAAAATCCTTTATTTCATTGAATAACCATATTTCCCCCTAAAGCATTGTACTCAGTTTTGCTTGGTCGGTGATTCTTGGTTTTAATCCTAGCTCTTTTGACTTCCAGAATATCATATTCCAAGCCCTTTGATCCCTTAATGTAGAAGCTGCTAGGTCATGTGTCATCCTGATTGTGTTTCCACAATACTCAAATTGTTTCTTCCTGACTGCTTACAGTATTTTCTCCTTGATCTGGGAACTCTGGAATTTGGCTCTGATATTCCTAGGGGTTTTCTTTTGGGGATCTTTTTCAAGAGGCGACCAGTGAATCCTTTCAGTTTCTATTTTGCCCTCTGGTTCTAGAATATCAGAGCAATTTTGCTTGATAATTTCTTGAAAGATGGTATTTAGGCTCTTTTTTTGATCATGGCTTTCAGACAGTCCAGTAATTTCCAAATGATCTCTCCTGGATCTATTTTCCAGGTCAGTGGCTTTTCCAATTAGATATTTCACATTGCCTTCTATTTTTTCATTTGTTTGGATCTGTTTAATAGTACCTTGATTTCTCATAAAGTCATTAGCTTCCATTTGCTCCAATCTAATTTTTAAGGAATTATTCTCTTCAGTGAGTTTTTGAAATTCCTTTTCCATCTGGCAAATTTGGCCTTTTAAGGCATTCTTCTCCTCTTTTTGGGCCTCTTTTGCTATTTGAGTTAGTCTATTTTTTTCTTTTTGGAGGGGAGAAAGTAGGGCAATTGGGGTTAAGTAACTTGCCCAAAGTCACATGGCTAATTTTTGTTTTAAGTGTTGGAGGCCAGATCTAAACTCAGATCCTATTGACTCCAGGGCCCATGCTTCACTCACTGTACCACCTAGCTGCCCCAAGTTAATCTGTTTTTTAAGCTGTTGTTTTCTTCAGTCAGGCTGTTGACTTGATTTTCTCGCATCGTTCTCATTTCTCTTCCCAGTTTTTCCTCCACTTCTCTTACTTGGTTTTCAAAATCCTTCTTGAGTTCCTTCATAGCCTATAACCAGTTTATATTTTTCTAAGGAGCTTTTGATGCAGGAGTTCTGACTTCATTGTCTTCCTCCTGTTCCATGCTTTGATCCTTTTTGTCCCCCAAAAAAGGAATCTATGATAGGATTGTGTTTCCTCTGCTTGCTCATGTTACCAGTCAATTATTTGACTTTTGAGCTCTTTGCCACAGTAGAACTCTGCTTTCAGAATGGAGGGAGCTTTGTCCCAAATCACTGGAATTTTCGAAGCTGCTGGAGCAATTAGGAGGGTGCCCTCATTGCAGCCCCCACAAGCTCTGGCACCTGGCCACACAGCCCAGGACCTCCACCCAATACTGTGATCCAGATCCAGTAGGTCAAAACAAGAGCGATTACCCTCTGAATGGTCACTTGGTCCCCCTGTGATCTACAGGCCAGGAGCTCCTGAGGCAGCCACGCAGAAGTAGTTGAGGCCTCCTCCACTTCTCACCCTGGGTGAGAGGCCAGATCCTGCTCTTCAGACCCCTTCTTCCAGCAGAGTTGACCTTTTACTTTGTCTTTGGTGTTAATGGGTTGAGAAGACTGTAAGCCACCACAGCTGCTGGTGCTTCAATCTCCTGAAGTCTCTTCCCATAGCATCTGGTTGGGGCCACCCTGGGGCTTCCTGCCAGTCTGCCTTCAGCAGGAGATGTTTCTCTCTGTCACTTTGTGGTTTCTGTAGCTCTAAAGTTTGTCTAGAGTCATTTTTTTACATGTATTAAAGGAAGGGGAAGCCGGAGCTGTGGGGAAGTCCTATATCTACTCCGCCATGTTGGCTCCTCCCCCATGAGGGCCTCTTAATCATGAAATGGAGGAGCCTGTGTTTTATGCTGGAGGGTTTTCGGGCAAAGGAAAAGATTTCAGCCATTCACACCTTGACCTTTGCCTTTTTTATTTGCACAGTGCTTGGCACATAGTGGGCTCTTCATGAACATTTATTGACTCTCACTGGTGTTCTCTCTTTTCAGTTACAAAAATTTTAATCAATCAATCCACAAGTATTTATTAAGCATTTACTATATGCCAGGCACTATGTTACACTTTAGCGATACAAAGTCAAAGAATGAAACAATCCCTGCTCTCAAGGAACTTGTATTCTTTGGGGGATACAAGTAGATAGTTGTTCATTTAATTCTATTATAGTGTGCTGTGTTCAGAATTTCCAAGAATACCTTCTTCCTACTGTTGTTAATTTTTAAAAAAAAACTTATAAATGGTATCTTCCCAAATAGATTATAAATTCATTGAAATAAGGGTCCATTTCTTATGCCTTTCTATAGCTCATGCTTCCTAGACCTCACAAAAGCACCTAGAATGGTGATTTGCATATAGTTTGTATGTATACCAGTAAGGGCTAAATAAAATACTGATTGATTTAGTCATTCATTCATTGATAAGTTTACCCCCAAGAAAAAAAGAGCTAAGGAGATGCTATAGTGGATTGTTAAATGTTTTATTAAAATAGGCTAGATTAGGTCCTGTGGACCCTGATCAATAAGTCTAGTAACTGTTGAATGTGATCATCTGCTGACATTGTGCCAAGGCTCTCCCTGGGCCTGCTCCAGTCGGAGCTTGCTATTGGCTGGCCTTTCTCTCCCCACCTCCCTTCTACCCACAGCGAGGGGAGGGTTCTGCTTTTAGCCAGAGTGGTGAGGGCAACGCAGTCTCTTTCTTGGCACTAACCCCACTCCTTTTGGAAATTTCCACAGAGATGTAAAAAAGAATCAAGAAGTGTTTGCCCAAAGGAGACCTAGATTAAGATCAACTGGATGATAAGCACTGAATGACTTTCCTAAGTTTTGGTTGTGGGCACAGGCTTCTTTGCATTTTGGGCAGTGATCTTGGTTGCTGAGAACCCACATTTTAGTCTGGCTGAAATAGTATTATCCATAGCAGAAAATGCATAGCAAGGTAGAAATGACTGAGCATGCTATATGTATTCCAGCCATGAATTTGTCACTAATCTGAGCCCTAGTTGCAGAAGTGCTAAGTCATTTGGAATCCTGGGCCTGTCCTCCATACAAGGAGGGAATTTGTATAGAACCTGCTGTGTGCTAGGCGTTATGATGAGCACTTTTATAGAAATTAATATCATCTGATTCTCACATAGCCTTGTGAAGTAGGTGCTTTTTTGCATTTGAGGAAACTGAGGCAAACAAAGATTAAGTGGTTTCCCCCCATGGTCACATAGCTGGTGTCTGAGTCTGAATTTGAACTCAGTTCTCCCTAACTCCAGTCCTGTACTTGCTCTGCTGTAACCTTGCTTACCTCAATGGATGACCTAGGGATCAACTCTAGACCCTCTAAGAGAGAGTCTGCTTTGGTCTGGAGCTTTTTCACAAAGCTTGGCCCTAAACTGTGTTCTTTGGGGGCCCAGAGGTTGGGCTAATTCCAGAAATCGAGTTTCTGGCTTTTTATGGACAAGGGTTGTAGACTAAACCATTCACTCTAAACTACTTTCCCAGCCTTTCTGCCATCACCACCTGGAGTACATGAATCAGAACACCCCCTGCCTACCCACCTTCTTTCCCCAGCAACATTTAAAAAGATGTGAAAATGAATTGTTTTTTCAAGGCAGCAAAATAATCCTGGAAAGCCTGAAACCTCCTCCTTGTGTGAAAGTAACCCTGTGTTCCTGAAGGCTATATCAGTGGAGGAAAAGCGAAAGAGGCTTTTGAATAGGCCCAGTGAGACATGTCTTCACATTCAAGGACCAGCCTAGCCAGGTTCAATTAGACTTCTTATCAGTTTGGCCACAAGATGGTTTGAATTTTTATTTTGTTTTGTTTTGGCCCAACTTGGAGAAAATGTTGCCTTAAGTATATAGAGGGGTTGCAGTCCCCTTGGTAAGACCTATAACCTCTTCATACAAGATTGGAGTGAAGCAATTAGTAGGAATGATGTCATAAGAATGTAAGCTGGAGAAAAAGAAGAAACCAATAGCTTTCTCTTTTGGGTTTTTTTTCTGTGAGGTTCTCAGCAGAGGGAATGGTAGGGGGAGTGCTATGGGAGGCTTAAGGAGAGATTTCAAAGAATATTAATAGCTAGCCAAATGTTTCTATAGTACATTAAGGTTTACTGAATGCTTTATATCTATTGTCTTGTTGGATCTTCTCAACAATCTTAACAATACTGTGGGGCAGGTTTTTTTTATCTCTGTTTTGCAGATGAGGAAATCAGACAGACAGAGGTTAAGTGACTTGCCCAGGATCACATAGCTACTCATTAGTGCCTCTGGCAAGAATTGAACTTAGCTGTTCCTCACTGAGGAAGGTTTACTAGTACTTTATTGACTGTAGGTGTCTCTGAGGAGAGCAAGGTAGTAAGTTGATTAAGTACAGTGATTACCTCGCTGCACTGAAGGCCCAATTCAAATTGTAGGATATAAATTTGTAGGGGACCCGGTCAGTACAGTATGATGGTTTTCACCAACTCTATTTAGCAACCAAGGAGACGATCGGTGGTATAATCAAAAGTTGGGATTTGGTAAGGCATGATCTATGAAAGGCTAAAGAGGCAAGGCATTTGATTTGATTTGATTTGAGGTTAGTGTAGAGTTGAATTGGTTCATCAAGAGGTTAACATAGAGAAGAGGGAAGAGAGTAGCCAGTGTACTGGTGATGAAAGAACTGAGGGCTGGAGGAAATGGAAGTTACCTTGAGTAAAGAGAATAGGCTTAAGGGTTGTAAGGTGTAAGGAAAGATGGGTTGGTAAAACATTATCAGATTAAAGAATTTCAGGGCTCACAAACATGGAAGAAGAGCACTTCTGAATGTTATGCTAAGATCAAGAGTGTTGTGGCTGTCTTTGTGGTATGTGAATTAAAGCAGTGGAGGAATATGTTGTGAATTGAGTGGATTGAGAAACTGAGAAGTTAGGATATTTGAAGGGACTTCAGTGTGTAGGTTGAAGTCATTGAGGAAAGAAGGCAAATGTCCTGAGGGTCAGTAATTCCCCAGAGTCTGGACTGGGTGATGTTTGGGTAGTGTGAGTCTCAAAAAAGAATTGGTTGCTTAGTGTTGGTGATAGAGGGAGAATCTGGAAGTGCCTGTGGGAGCAAGCAGTATTCTTCTGAATATCCTCCCACAGTTTGTGAGTCAGGGAGATGAGAAGAAGTACAAACTGCAAGGAAAAACCACATCTTCTGAAGGGAGCCAGGTCTCACAGTGAGTGCATCAGAAGATGGAAAGAGTAAGAAAGGAAGAGGTTTAAGATGAAAGGAAATTTGTTAATTATGGAGCAAGCATCCCAGAAGTGAAAGGGCATACAGATCTGGTACAAAACCTTATTGTGCTGAGGTGGGGAAGAGTAATAAAAGACTGAGCAAAGGAGATGGGGATTTGGATGTGTACTTTGGCAGTAGAGGATTCAGATTCATTGGCTTAGTGAGAATAAAGGAGTGTAAGGGGAAACTACATATTGAGGACTGAGTTAAGGCAGAGTATCAGAGTTCATAAAAGAGGTCCATTGGGGAATGTAGGTGATAGGCTGTTCAGGGTTGTCCCTTTGAGCACCTGCCTAGAGAAGTCTGTGGGGACTGAGAGAGAAGCCTGGTGGTAGATGATGGGATCTTGTCCCTAGGCTCTTTGCTTAGATAGCATGTGTGGATATATGTACAGATACACATGTACATGCATACCTATACACACCTATGTATATTAGCATATGAGTGTATATGTAATATGTATTTATAAATATACACCTGCATGTATATAGGTGTGTATATAAAATTTATGAATAGATATACTTACATTGGGAAGGTAAGCTTTTTGCTACTAAGTGTAGGCAATTAAAAAGATCTACAGACCACTAGAAGAAGAGATAAGAACTTGAACATTTGAGGTTGCAATGGGAGTGGAAGAGAGATAAGCAGGGTTTGAGAGAGATTGTATACTGGGAATGGGATCAAGGGGGAAGAAAAACATAAAAATGACTCCAAAGATGGTAGGGTAAAGGTTTATGCCATTACATATTTAGTTTTAGAAATGAATTTAAGGTGCTGGCAAAGTGTTCAGGAGGAGATAACAATTCTGGGGAAAGCCTGAGATGGGAACTAGATACTTGGGAATCATTTTCATTCAGGTGATTGTTGAAGCCCTGGGAGTAGATGAAATCACAAAAGAGAAAGGGGAGAGAGGGAAGAGGGATTAAGAGAAACTTTTAAGGCACACCCACATGAAAGGACTGGATGAAGAACCAGCCAGAAAGTCAAAAGGAGCAATCCCAGAGATAGAACCATGAAAGGGAAGCGTCATGGAAACCAAGGGAAGACAGAAGCATGGTGTAATGGAAAGAGTGCTGAATTTGGAGTTGGAGGATTTGGTTTTGAGTCACAGCCCTGACACTTGGTACCTCCTTGACTTTGACACAGTCCTAGTCCTTTAACCCCTCTGGGCTTCAAAGAATATGGGCTAGGTGACCTGTAGAGTCCCTTATAATTCCAAATCAGTGATGGTAATAGAAATCAAGGATATCAAGGAGGGGATTGTCCACAAAATCAGATATTATGACAGATGCCAAGGAGGAAAAAGACAGAAGAGAGATTTACAAAGTGCTTTCCTCACAATAACCATGTAAAGTAGGTGGAATAAGTCTCCTGACTTGAAGTCCAGAACCATATCTATTATACAGTGCTACTGTTCATATGTGTGAAATGTTCACCTGGAAACATTTCCATAGTGAAATGTTTGTTCCTGTTCCTTTTGAAGATAAATTATATTCCAAGAAGAAATAAATAGAAGATGTGGCTGGTTGCAGCCTTTTTTTTAATTCCCTGGTGAAAGTGCACCATTTATTATCAGTTCACTATTCTTGACCTTTAATTGTGTAAACAACTTTGTAATTAACAAATGGCAAAAAGATAATAGAATGCAGAGTCTGAACTTCTAAGGGCTCTTTTTTTTTTTTTTTTAAGGCAAAAATCCTCTGATTATGGACACCCTTGGATGATTTCAAGGATCATCAGTCTCTTTTGAGGGGAAAGAATGGGACAGATATCTGGCTTTGGAGATTAAAAGGAGGGAATTGGCCAAAGTAATAAAATCTAACAACATAATTTTGGAGCTAAACTTTACATCTCCAAAGCCTAGCACATAGTAAGTATTAAATAAATGCTAGTAGAATGAATGACTGAATTGAAGCTTTGGTTATGTCATTGCAGGTATTTCTTGGTGGATTTTTATGCACCGACAACAGCTGTTCACAGTATAATGGAACACTTATCCAGAGATGTTGATGTGGTCAGACCGAATATTGTGAAACACCCACAAACCCTACCAGTGAAAGAGTGTGAAGGCATTGTTCCTGTTCCTTTTGAAGATAAATTATATTCCAAGAAGAAATAAATAGAAGATGTGGCTGGTTGCAGCCTTTTTTTTAATTCCCTGGCGAAAGTGCACCATTTATTATCAGTTCACTATTCTTGACCTTTAATTGTGTAAACAACTTTGTAATTAACAAATGGCAAGTGTACTTTTAATTTTTTTAAGTTAATATGTTAATATAAAGTTAATATAATAATAAAATTAATATGATAATAAAGTAACCTTGGATCTCTCTTGTCAGAAGGATGTGACTTGCTCAAGGGAGGTTGTCCAGTTATCCTCAGACCTATGTAAGGCCATAATATTATTATTTTCTAAAGTCATTTTCCTCTTTCAAAAAAAAAAAGAAAAGAATGTTCAAACTGTAGCATCAAAATTGTAATCTTTGTTGAAACTGAAAGAAAGGTGAATAGCACCATGCAAAGGACAGATGCATTGAGGCTGCCTTGAACTGCTAGGGACTTTTTTTCTAGCCAATCATAATCATACTGTGTAACTAGACAAAAATTGATATTTACAACTACTGTGTAATATTTGTACAAATTCCTTTTGAATAGGGCAATTAAACCGATTTTTAAAATTACTATAAGGTCAAGAAAAATAGTCTATGAATTTCTTCACGCTCTCTCAACATACTTTCATTAGAGATTAGGGTGACTGAGTTTTGATTGTTTTTTGGCAGAGGATCCAGACTTGACAAAAATTCAGAGAATGGTGTGTACAAGGTTGAGGGAAATACAGAAGGGGAAGTTGTGTCTTATTTAACTATGGGCAAATTTTCTGGCCTTTTTTTTTTTTTTAGAGACAAGAACCTGTCCAACAAAAATTCAGTTAAATTCAACAAATATTAAGTATTTTCTGTATAAGTCACAAACATGACAGTAGCTACTCTGAAATAGTACCTTCCATGCATTCACATTTGATCCTTACTACAAACCCTGTGTTGAGAATGGTATAACTATTTATGTCCCCGTTCTACTAATTAGGAGCCTGAGGCTTACAGGTAAAGTAACTTGCCTGTGGTTACAAAAGCAAAGAATGATAGAGCCCAGGACTTGAGGACAGGTATCCCAGTGTCAAATCAAGCCCAGTTTTCACAACACCAAGCAGTATCATGTTCCTTGGGGATGCAGTTCTAATACAAATGGACTATTATGAATGTGCAAGAAAAACATACTCAAGATGGTATGAGATATTTGAAGAGAAAGGTTGCTTCCTTCTCTGTTGAATTAGAGAGCTGGGCCTTGAAAGAAGTCATCAGGCAAAAATGGTGGGAAGAAGAGAATATTTCAGGCATAGGAAACCATGCACAGAGGAACAGGTGGAGAAAAGGACGGCCCAAATTCAGCAAACAGCAAATAGTTTTTGCCTCAACCAAGTTTCTGCTTGTCTCCTTTTGGCGAGGGTGGGGGAAAGCATAGTAGGTGCATGACGTTTTGTTGAAGCCTGGGTTTCCCCAAATTGTTGGATGCTAAATGCAACACATGTGAGAAGGAATAAAAGCCTCACACAGGCAGTCAACCCTGTTAGCAGGAAACACAAATAGCAAATTCAGCCTTTGATTTAACTAGCATTGCTAGAGTCTCCCAAAGGCTTCCCAAAGAACATTGAGAGTTACTGGGATGAGCACCCACTCGGTCTTCAGCCTTGCTCCAAAGTCACAGGGCCATTGTATGGTCAGAAGCAGGTCTGTCTGTCACTATGGTCCTGACATCTCTCTTTATAAAGTCGCATGTTCCACTTCCCTCATCCTGTGCACAACATTAAGAATGATGTCAGTACCACCTTGGGTTAAAAAAAAGCTGCTCATTTCTGTGGCAAATTGCCCTGAGGTGGAGGCAGGGCATGCTTAGAGACTAGATGTACCATTGGTACGTGGTAATTTTCCTCCATAGTTGCTCCAGCCTGGGGAAGATGACTTATCCTCTGCTTCTCCTTCAGGTCATGCAAATGTTAGGTTTGGTGGCATGATTTAGAAAAGAGCTTGCTAAGTAAGTAGGACAGCAATTCAGTGTGCCAATTACTGACCTCTAAAAGCTCTCTAAATTGCCGATTTACCACCTGCCTGTGAATGCGAAGAGGTTCCTGTTTAATAAGTGCATTTGCTTCCTTCCCACAATAGGACCTCCTGTGTTGACTTTTTTAGTCCTTCACAATAATAGCAGCTACATAGCACTTTAAAGATCGCAAAACTCCTTGCATGCCTTGTCTCATTTGATCTTCACTACAACCCTGTGAAGATTAATTATTATCCCCATTTTATGGATGAGCAGAAAGAAGTTTCTGAGGCAGGATTCACATTTAGGGCTTCCTGGCTCCCCCTTGAACCACTTGGCTGCCTAGTAAACCTTCACAAGCTGTCCCCAACTTGGCTGTGCTTGATTCCCTTCTCAGAACTCTGGTTTCAGTTAAGCTGGCCTTCTCTCGTGCCTTTGTAGTAACTCTTGCTGTGCCTGGAAAGTGCTCCTTTCTCTTTTTAGCCTCACAGAATCCCCTTTTTCCTCTAACAGTGAAACCTTTAACTTCCCCAAACTCCTCTGTATTGAGCCACTTTGTATTTGATTGTAATTATTTCCTTTATATTTCTTCTGTATAAACTTTCTATGTTCACCTTGCCTTCCCCATTACAATGTATATGTTTCTTGCAAGTAGGGATTGTTTTAGTCTTTGTTCTTTTATCTCTAGTAGCAACCCAGTCAGTGCTTGCTACATTGTAGATGCTTAATACATACTTATCAAATGACTGGTCATATCTTTGATTCCCTGACCTTTCTTAGTTGCTAGCAAAGAAACTTTGCATTCATCTTTCTTGCCATTTTCCAAGGTCTGCTTTTGCATGTCCTTAGTCAGGCTAAATAAAAGGCTTGGTTCCATCAGTAATAAACCCATACTGATTAGAGATATGGACTCAATGATGGGACTTGATTTCCCAGAGCTTGGATGCTCTTCAGAGAGTGAAAATGAAGAGATTTAGCTTGATGAAGAACCGAGGGGTAGCTAGGATGCTTATGAGTGGAAGAAGCTAAGTCTAAAGGGGCACAGGAAGGGATGACCTCTTTCTTCACATCCTTATAAATAGGAAAAGAGCTTTATGTATTCACTGTTTCTAATTAATTTTTAATTTTTTTTAATTGCTGGATAATGCCAATCTGGCCTCACTTGATTTGACCTAGCCGAAGTGTAGAAAGTTACCCTTTGCTATAATTAGGTGAAATTAACTCTGTTGGCTTAGAGGGGTGGTCAGAAAATTCTTGGCTATAGCCACGAGATGCCACAACTTCCCCATTTAAAGAGGGAGGTTTAGGGATGGCCCAGGAAAATAACCAAAATAAAATTTTAATTACGTGTCCTCTTCCTGTATCTCATGTTGGAAAATTACCCATTCTTTCCTCTTCGACTCACTCCAAAAATACTCCCTTTCTGTCAATAGCCTGGTCTCAGCTGTTTGAAGAAGACAGCTAATTAAACAAACTTACACGGGCTAAGTGCTTAGTGTGTTGGCTCTCCAAGGGAACAGAGACAAATTCAATTAAACATTAAGTGCGCTGAGCTTACATCCTATTGGGGAAATATAGCATGTACACAAGGATGGTCCTTGGCCTCACGGGGTCATTATTAGATCATTATGCATGACCTGCCCCTCTAACTATGGTGTGCCCTGAGGCTCTGTCCTGGGTCTTCTCTCTCCAAACCCTGCCAGTGGCCTCATGGTTCCCATGGGTTCCATTGTTACCATTGGGCTGGAATGAGAAGTAGACCTGTAATGTCATTAGTAGAGAGATCCCCCAGATGAGAAAACTACCTCTACCTTTACAGGTTTCATTGCTTTCTCTGCAACTTAAAGTCTTACAAAGTTGCCTAGAGTGCTAAAAAGTTGTGTGTTGCCCAAGGTCAAAGTCATTCAGAGGCAGGACCTGAACCCAGATCTTGGCTCTTGTTCCAGCTCTATATATACTATGCCATGTTACTTGTCTGTGCAGGTGATGCTGAAATTACAGCAGCTCTCTATATTTTTTAACTATTAATAAATTAATTAATTTAACTAACTCTCTAGTTTTGTGTTGCTGAGTCCTTGCTGGACAGCTCCACCTGGCAGTGAGGTGGCATGGTAGATAGGGAATATTAGTCTTGGAGCCAGGAATGCCCGAGTTCAAATCTTGCTTCCTGCTCTTTTAATTGCTTTGTGATCCATTCAGAGCTTGGTCATCGGTTGAAGATGCCAACGTCACTCCTGCATCCTGGGCCACCTCCAGCCATCCTGACCGGTCTTGCCACTGGACTTTGATATCTCTGGAAGAGAGAGTGAGGCTGATGGTTTCGTGCAGTTCTTCCTCACTTAAATCCAATTCACAGGCAATTCAAGACATGACCTGTGATGTCATCAGTCCTCTTTGAAGGACAAACAACGTCTTGTATTTTAAATGTTTTTTTGCATGTTGTTTTCTCTGGTAGGCTGTGAGATCCTTGAATATAAGGATCATTTTTGCCTTTCTTTGTGTCCCCAGCTCTAGTACTGTGTCTGGCATATAGTGGGTGCTTAGTAAATGCTTGTTGACTTGGGTTGTGTTGGAGAGAGGAAAAGACTATTATTAAATTATTTAGAAATTTAAATTTAAATTATTAAATTTAAATTATTAAATTATTTAGAAATCTCTTGCAAAAGTCTAAGTGAGGAGGCAGCTAGGTGGCACAGTGAATAGAGCACTCCTGAAGTCAGGAGGACCTGAGTTCAAAACCAACCTCAGACACTTGACACACTTACTAGCTGTGAGACCTTGGGTAAGTTACTTAACCCCAATTGCCCTGCCTTTCCCCTTCCAGAAAAAAAAAGGGTCTAGGTGAAAGGTGATGAGGAAAGTGTGTATGGAGAGAAGGAGATGGATAGAAGAAGCAACAGGGTAGAAATGGATTATTGGTATTGGGGGTGAGGGAGAGGAAAGCACTTAGGATGACTGCAGGGCTGTGAACTTGGGTGACTGAAAAGATAGTGCTTCATAAAGATAATTAAACTTGCAAAAAAGTGTATTAGTAAACTTATTGAAAGAGTGTAGAGAGGTAAGAGCAGAAGGTTCAGGACAGAATGGTGGTTTGGGGTGGCAAATGGGTGGAATTACATTTAAGGAGACTGAGGTCTGGTAGGGGAAAAAAACAATGTCACTAAAACCAAAGGAGGAAGGGGTTAGAAAGAGGGGACTAAGCATTCATATAGTCCCTACTATGTACCAAGCAAGCACTGTTGAGCATTTTACAAATAGGTCTTTCTGACTCCAGCCTCAGGAAGCTAAGGGATTAAGAGCAGAGGATAGTATAGAATTGAATTAACTATACTTTCAAGTGACACAAAAAGCACAGAGAAGACTAGTTTTCCCATATATATTACAGTAAAACTCAAATATTGATGAAGAAATCCAAAGACAAAACAACAGTCAACTCCATCCAGTCCAGAACTGTCCAATAAGAGACAGAAGCTGTAGGTGTGGAAGAAAGATCCCATTAGGGAAGTTAGCACATACTCAGGTTAAACAGTCACTGGGGGGAACGGAGCCCACAACACTCTGACTAGGGGCAGGAAGAGTAGAAGACTTCAGGGCTCTGACTAGTGATATCCTGGAGGGGCTGGAAGCACCTTGTAGCACCTTGAGTAGGAATACCCTTGGGCCAGAAACCCTCAGCCCCCTATACAAGGACACTCCATACCTAGAAACCATAAAGCTCTGCCTGGGGAAATGGAAGGCTACTAGATATTCTATGGAAAGTGGAAGCCAGTGATAGGAATCCAGGAAATAAGGGATAGGACCAAACAGGACTTTGCCATCCCATCTAAAATTGCAGGATGGGGGCAGAGTCTAGCCTTGGCACATGGCTAAGCCATAAACTGAGACTGTAGATATGAATTGTTGTTCATCCTTTGTTTTCTAAGAGAACCAATAACATCATGTCGTTGGGGTCAGGGTACAGTGTGTTCAGCTATGTGACTGATAGATATCAGTAAATGGAAGAAAACTCCAAACATAATAAAGAAATAATATGGTTAAAAGTAAATCAAGAGGTACACAGAGAAGAGAGTAACCAGAGCCAATCAGTCAACAAACATTTATTAAACATATGCTATGTGCCAGATAATGTGCAAAGCACTGGAGATACAAAAAGAAGCAAAAGATAGTCCCTGCCCTTAAGGAATTTACAGTCTAAAAGTGGGGACAAATATATACACAAACAATCATGCAGCTTTTGGGAGATAGACTTACACCCCAACACGCTTGCTCCACTCTTTCAGCATTTGCTTCCTCAGCTTCTATTGCCCCTCTATCAGTCTCTGTATTTAACTGTCTATCTAAAGTGGAACCATGAAGAGCATTTCTTCTTTGCTCTGGATTTTAGACTGAATGAACATGGCATATTCTTTTTTTCAGTGTTCCACCATTACCCATATGATTTTTCTAGCCTCCTCAAGCATCCTTGCCATGTGGCATCATGTCTGGAGGTCTTTTGACTATAATTTCAGAAGTTTGTGCCTTTGAGATTTCCTAACAGTCTACTTTCTTTTTTCCACCTTGGAATCTTGCCAGTGCTATAGTACTTCAGTCATTTTTCTGTCTCAAATATCCCACATTTCTTCACCATGGAGACATGTTCCCTTCCCTCAGGAAAGTCTAATCTAGATCTGGGGTTCTACCATGATGTCACAACATGTACCACGAGGTGGAGAAGATGATGGCTTCTGTAGTTGCTCATGATGCTACAGATATATTTCATGATAGGGTCAGTACAAATAATCTGTCTCTAGATACTCCCACATTGATTAAAGTCTTAATAATGGGCAGAATCCTCTCATCCTTGGTGAGATATTTGGTAATCAGTTTCTAAGTCCTGTCTTACCAGGAAATTTTAGAAGCGAATCCACCTTCAAGTAACATACAAGAAAACAGACAACGTGTTATCATCTTCACGTCTTAGTATTTCAGTCTCCCCAAAGTATCACTAGCAATGATTTTCAGTTTCTTTATTTTTTAAGCCCTATGGACCTGGAGTCAGTAGACTCATTTTGCTAAATTCAAATCTGACTTCAGACACTGTGTGACCCTGAGTAATTCATTTAACCCTGTTTGCTTCAGTTTCCACATCTGTAAAGTGAGCCACAGAAGGAAATGGCAAACCCCTCCAGTATCTTTGCTAAGAAAACCCCAAATAGAGTCATGAAGAGTCAGACACAGCTGAAAACAACTGAATAGCAACAAATGGCAATCCTTTAACTATGCGGCTTCTGTTCAAATCTAGCCATGTTGCTAATCACTAGCGCTCTAGGAATATCATTTGTACATTACTCATGTCAGCCTCTGTGCTTGATTTTTTTCCTTCAAAAACATTTATTTTTATATGCACATATAATCTATCCCTTTTACTGCCCCCCAACTGAACAGGAACAACAGAAAAGAAACTTTTCATTAGTAAGTATGTATAGTCCAACAAAACAGATCCCCTAGTTGGCCATACCCCCAAACTTAGATTTCTCTATGCGTTGATCTCTATTCATCACTTCACTGGCAAGAGGTAACCAGTATATTTCATATTCATTATTTCTGCATTTTTGTGTTTTTTATTGCATTAATCAGAATTCTAAAACTTTTCTAAATCTTTTTTTTCTATAATGATGACAATATAAGCTATTCTAGCCCTACTCACTTTATTCTATATGAATTCATAGAGGTCTTCCTAGTTTCTTCCTAAACTATTCATTTAATCATTTGTGGGGTATTCTTTCAAAAACTATTATTTATTTATTTTTGACATTCATTCTTTTCTTTTTACATTTTTAGTTCCAAATCTCTCCCTCCCTCTGATCCTTCCCCCACCCACTCAGAATACAAGCAACATGATATCAATTATACATGTGAGGTCATGCAAAACATATTTCCATATTGGTCATATTTTTAAAAAATAAGAAAAATAAGGTGAGAAAAATTATATTTCAGTTTGTAATCAGAGTTCATCAGATCTCTCTCTGGAGGTGGATAGCAATTTCCATCATGAGTCCTTTTGGAATTGTTTTGGATCATTGTGTTGATCAGAGCAGTCAAGTCTTTTACAGTTGATCATCATCATAACATTTCTGTTATGGTGCACAATGATCTCCTGGTTCTTCTCACTTTGCTTTGCATCAGTTCATATAGGTCTTCACAATTTTTTTTTTTCTGAAACCATCTGCCTTGTCATACCATAATAGTACTCCATCACAATCATGTGCCACAGGTTGTTCCGCTATTCCCCAATTGATGAGCATCATCTTGATTTCCAATTCCTTGCCACCACAAAAATAAATATTTTTGTACGTGTATGCCCTTTTCCTTTTTCTTTAATTTCTTTATGATACAGACCTAATAGTGGTGTTGCTGGGTTAAAGAGTATGCAGAGTTTTATAACCCTTGGGGCATTATTCCAAATTGTTCTCCAGAATGTTTGGGCCAGTTCACATTATTCACATTATTACACAGTTCATTAGTGTACTGATTTTACCCCATCCTTTCCAGCATTTGTCATTCCTGATACGTATCAAATGGTACCTCAGAGTTGTTTTAATTTCTATTTCTCGAAACAATGGTGATTTAGGGCATTTCTTTATATGAGTATAGTACTGATTCCTTCTGAAAACTTCCTTTTCATATCCTTTGACCATTTGTCAATTGGAGAATGCCTTTTGTTTTTGTGAATTTGACTTGGTATATATTTGAGAAATGAGATCTTTATCAGAGAAGCTTGCTGTAAAAACTTTTGATATTATTTTATTTTCTATGGTACCTTTTAGCAAAATGTGGTTGCCCTGCTTATTTCATATTTAGGTCTATTTTTGCTTTTGCCATGTCTGAGATCATGATTGGTACCCCTGACTTTTTTTTTTTTACTTCGGCTGCAGTTTATTAGATTGTATTCCATCCCTCCATTTTAATTTTGTGTGTCTTTCTGTTTCAAGTATATCTCTTGTAAACAACATATTGTTAGATTCTGACTTCTAATCCATTCTGTTTTCTACTTCCATTTATGGGTGAGTGCATCTCATTCACTTTCATAGTTATGATTACTAACTGTGCATTTCTCTTCATTCCATTATCTTCTATTTCTCTCTCTCTCTCTCTCTCTCTCTCTCTCTCTCTCTCTCTCTCTCTCTCTCTCTCTCTCTCTTTCTCTCTCTCCCCCTTCAAAAGTCTATTTTACATCTAACCATAACCTCCCTTAATCTGTCCTCCCTTTTATCATTTCCCACCTTTCTTTTATCCCCTTCTCCTCCTATTTCCCTACTGGGTAAGTTACATTTCTATACACAACTGAATGTATGTGTGTGAAAATTATTCCTTCTTTGAACCAGTTATGATGAGAATGAAGTTCAAGCATTGCCTGCTACCCCCCTATTCCCCCCGCCATTGTAAAACCTCTTGCTTACAAAGAAAATTTTCCCCATTCTACCCCTCCCTTTCCCCTTCTTCCAGTGCATCCTTCTTTCTCCCCACTCCATTTTTTATGAAGTTCATTACAACACAATCAACTCACGCCCATAACTTCTATCTATGTAAACCACTATTAACAGACCTAATAATACTAAAATACTTAGGGGTTTTATATATATATATATATATATATATATATATATATATATATATATATATATATATATATATATATATATATATATATATACACACACATATATGTGCATCATTTTTCCATATAAGAATGCAAACAATTTAAATTTATTGAATCCATTATGATTACTCTTTCATGTTTACCTTTTTGTGCTTCCCTTGAGTCTTCTCTTTGAATGTTAGATTTTCTATTCAGCTCTGGTCTTTTCATCAGGGATGCTTCAAAGTCTTCTATTTCATTAAATATCAATTTTTTTTCTCCTGAAGGATTACATTCAGTTTTTTGGGTAGGTGATTCTTGATTGTAATCCTAACTCCTTTGCCTTCCAGAATATCACATTCCAAACTCCTCTGCTCCTTTAATATGGAAACCACTGAATCTTATGTGGTCTTAATTGTGACTTTATATTTGAATGTTTTCTTTCTTGTTGCTTCAAGTATTTTCTCTTTGATCTGGGAACTCTGGAATTTGGCTATAATATTCCTGGGAGTTTTCATTTGGGGATCTTTTTTCAGGAGATGATAGGTATAATCTTTCAATTCCTATTTTGCCCTCCAGATCTAAGATATCAGGGTAGTTCCCATTGTTAATTCTTTGATCATGGGTCTCAGGTAGTGTAATGGAAATGCAAATTTAAAGATCTTCCCTGCCCCTAGCTTAAGTGCACCTGGAGCCTGTGGTGGGAGGCTTGTTTTTCAGGGAAGCCCAACCTTGATACTTTTGTGATTGGGCAGTGGGTCAAGGAGGTTGTTACAATCTTTGAGCTAGGAGAAGGCTATATAAACTCTGATGAGAGGCTTTGCTTTGGGGCTCACTTTGAGAAGTGTTGTGTGATTTGACCAGATGAGACTCTGGGAAGCCGTTGTTGAGAGCCCCCGGCTTTGAAAACCCAGATGTTGATGCTTCCCTCTCTGGTAACTGTGATTTGGTATTGATATAATGGTTGGACAGTTTGGAAGCCTGTCTGTTTGATCTGTAAGTTCTGTAACTCTGAAGTTCGGGGTGCTGACCTTTTCCCCTGAACTAGGTAATGTGTGTTTGTTTGATTAAAGTAAGCTTGTTAACCCATTCTGAATTGCTTTCCTTTTGAAAAGCAGATCTAAGAACCTATATTGGCAGCTACCCTGGGGATATTGGGGTGCTTGCTGCTACAGGTAGTCAAATAATTCTTAAATTGTCTCTCTTAGATTTTCCTGTTTCCCAGGTCAGTTGTTTTTCTGATGAAATATTTCACATTTTCTTCTAGTTTTCCATTCTTTTGACTTTGTTTTATTGTTTCTTGATGTCTCTTGGAGTCTTTAGCTACCATTTGCCCAATTCTAATTTTTAAGAAATTATTTTCTTCAATGAAATTTCATACCTCTTTTTCCACTTGGCCAATTCTGCAATTCTTTTCTTCAGTCACATTTTGTGCCTCTTTTACCAAGCAATCTGTTAATTCTCTTTTCATATTTTTTCTTGCATCACTTTCATTTCTTTTCCCAATGTTTCCTCTAGCACTCATCTCTTTAACTCTTCCAGGAATTCTAATTGAGCTTGGGTCCAAATAGGATTTTCCTTGTTGATATTTTTATATTGTTATCTTCTATTTATGTTCTGATCTTCCCTGCCACAATAGTAGCTTTTTATGGTCAAATTCTTTTACTGTTGTTGTTGTTTTCTCATTTCCCCAATCTCTTTCTTTTACATTTTATATTTTATTTTTCCCAATTACATGTAAAAAACATTTTTGACTCTCTTTTTACAGTTTTGAGTTTCTAATTCTTACCTCTCTTTTTTGCTCTCCCTCATCTTTGGGAAGACGAGCAATTTGATAGAATTTACTATTCATATACAGTCATGTAAAACATATTGCTATCTTAGTTGTGTTGTGGAAAAAAAAAAGACAGACAAAAAATAAAGTAAAAAAAAGAAACAATATGCCTCTATCTACATTCAGATTCCATCAGTTTTTTTCTCTGGAGGTGAATAGCATTTTTCATCATAGGTCCTTCAAATTGTCTTGTATTTTTTTGTTGCTGGGAATCATTGCTGTTTCTCCTGGTCCTACTCACTTCATTCTATATCAGTTCATGTAAGTATTTTTAGGTTTTTCTGACATCATCCTACTCATCATTTGTTATAGCACAATACTATTCCACACCAATTATATACCACAACTTGTTTAGTCATTTCTCAGTTGATGGGCATTTCCTCAACTTCTAATTCTTTGCCACCATGAAAAAGCTGCTATAAATAGTGGTATTTCTGGGTCAAAGATTATACACAGTTCCAAATTGTTCTCCAAAATGGTTTGATTGGTTCACAACTCCACCAATACCTCCCAGACTATTTCTTGACGGAGAACTTTATGTTAAAGTTGGGCTCTGCTCACCTTGGGGTGAGCTTCAGGCTTTTTTGTGCTGCTGTTTTCAGATCCAGTGACTTGCACATTTTTGGTGCTTCCAAGATGGAGTGATCCTGGGAGAGGCATGGTCACTGTTCTCCTGGTCTGCTCTCCGATCTTTACCCAGGAAGGACCTGTAATCCTTTGTGCCACATGCACTAGTGCTCTTCTCTGCTTCGTTACTGTGACCAAGTCCCTTGCTTGCTTGTAAATGACCACCAGCACCACTCTCTTCTGTGGAACTGCTAGCCAGAACTGAGTATGGACAATAGAGTTACCATTCAGTACCAACAGTACTCTGGGTCAGCAAAGATTCCCCTGTAATCTCTTTCTGATCAGTTGTGAGCTCATTACTGTCTCTGGGCTGAGAGCTTCTGAAGCTGCTAGTGCTGCTGTGAGTGCTGTTGCCACAGTTGTGTAATTTTCCCAGAAGTTTATTTTTAATCCAATATTGAGCCCTTCCCTGATCATCAGGTTTACCAAACAGTTTGCCACTGTGTTTATTTACTTAGATATATTCTGTACTTAATGTATTCTACTGACTGGACTGTTTTTGATAGTACTCTAACTGTTTTGATGATTATTGCTTTATAATACAGTTTGAGATCTGGTACTAATAAACCCCCTTCCTTCACACTGGTTTTCATTATTACCTTTGAGATCTTTGACCTTTCATTTCTCCGTAGAACTTTCTAATTTTTTTCTGACTCTATAAAGTACTTCTTTGGTTAGTATAGCACTGAACAAGTTAGTTAATAGAGGTATTATTGACATTTTTATTATAATGGCTTATGAGCAATTAATGTCTCTCCAGTTACTTAGGCCTGTCTGTTTCTGCAGAGTATTTTATAGCTGATTTCATATAATCCTTAAATATTCCCTCCATTTCTCTCTCTTATCTTATTGCTACAAGCTAGCATTTTTTTTCTTTAGCATTATGTTAAACAATAGTGGTGATAATGTATGTCTTTGCTTTATACCTTATCTACCTGGCCTCTAACATGTTTTATCATATTTGTGGTATTTCTTATATTGAAACTTCCTGGTGTAAACCCAACCTGGTCATAGTGCATAATCTTTCTAAATTGTTGTCATAGCCTACTTTCTAATATTTTATTGTAATTTTTGCATTAGGAGATTGATCATCAGTTTTCTGCCTCTGCTTTGTCTCTTCCTGATTTAGGTATCAAGACTTTATGTCATATAAAGAGATCAAGAGCATACCTTTTAAAAATTATTGTAAACAATTTGTATAATTTTGGAATTAATTGGTTTTGGAATATTTGATAGAATTTACTTATAAATCTATCCAATCCTATAGATTCCTGCTCTCCCTCGACTCCCACTCCCTTGGGAGTTCATTTATGTATTGCTCATTTTTTAAAATATTGAATTACCTAAATAGTCTAGTTTTCCTTTTGTTAATATGGGTATTTTACATTTTTGTAAGTATTTATCTATTTCCTGTTTTATCAAGGTTGTTTTTAGCATATTAATTGGACAAAATAGTTTCTGATAGTCTACTTCCTATTCATTTATTATGAGTTCTTTTTTATTTTTAACACAATTTAATTTTCTTCTCTCTTTAAAATCAGACCACTTTTTAAAAAAGTAGCTCCTGATAAAATAATTCATTCAATGGTCCT
This sequence comes from Gymnobelideus leadbeateri, assembly GCA_011680675.1. Classification (NCBI taxonomy): domain Eukaryota; kingdom Metazoa; phylum Chordata; class Mammalia; order Diprotodontia; family Petauridae; genus Gymnobelideus; species Gymnobelideus leadbeateri. The sequence goes on along the minus strand of WOXC01009566.1, from coordinate 70,420 downwards.
TTGCTTTCAATTTAATAATATTTTTAATTTTTCAGGATGTCTCCTTTGTTGCTTCGTTAGGGATTTTTGATTTCTTGTTTTTCACTTTTTTTTAATTGTGTTCCCTATTCATTGATTTGTTCTGAGCCTTTTTGTTTGTAATGTCTGAAGTAACATAGAAGGATCTATACTTAAATATCTAACTATATAAAAGTTAAACCAGAAGGAACTTGTCTGATTTGTAAATGAAACACACCAGAAAATATATTGCCCACTATCAGTCTTTAAGAAATGAAGAAAAGTGTTAACATTCTCTAGTGGATTCCTGTACAACTGGGCATCCAGAAAGGAGAGTCCCAGGAGAAGAATTTCTCTAGGAGTCCTAGAAAAGGCAGTGGACATCCAAATATATTATCAATGAACTCCAATGAGTGATGCACTCTAAGACCTCACTCACCCAATTCAAATCACCACTGCCCATTTAGACCCTCAGAAAGATGGCTGTTACTACTGCTAGCATTCTGGGGGTGCGGGGGAACTTTTCGGATTGATACCCTTTTAAACACTAGCTCATGAGCCCCCACTAGCATACTTCCCCTTAACAATCAGCCAGTAGATTCCATTCTTTATTGAAAGTATTTCCTCAAATGACATTGCAAGAATAATAATTATAAAGTATTTCCCCAATAAGGTGTTATGTTAGTGGGGCACGCATGTAATAAACACACCTGGGCAAGGCAACTCACAACTTTGGAATTTCAGGGCCTTAATGTTCTCTCTCTCTCTCTCTCTCTCTCTCTCTCTCTCTCTCTCTCTGTCTCTCTCTCTTTCTCTCTCTCTTTCTCTCTCCCCCCAGAGGCTTATCACAAAGGTTGCTACAATTTGTTCTACTTGTAGAAAATGATGGCAGAAATTTTTTTTTCCATATAACTAAAAGTGCTCCTATCTTTGATAGCAGAATGTGGGTCAGAGGTGACTGGTTCTAAACAGAGCTGTGATCTAGCAGGGCCATATCTCTGACCAGGTAGGGGGTTAGAGGCTTGTATGTATGCTTAATAAGCTGTTTGAGGGAAACATGACATGGGCAGTTCAGGAGCTTGCACCTAGCTAATTGAGAACAAGGCAGGAAATTCTAATGGAAGCAGTATAAAAGGGCTCAAATGTATCTGAGTCGGTGTACTACATTAAGGGAGCTACCCATTTATTCAGAAAGAATAAATGTAAAATATATGTAATGAAAAACTTCCTGGCTTTCCAAGGAATATTATTTATTCCTAGACTAAGTGTATTTCTCACACACTGTTCTGGACTGGCCCTTTTAAGGGTGTTTCGGTATATCTGCTGGAAGAGCATTTATTTGAACATTCTCCTCCTAGGATATGGTTCTTCTGTTGTATGGGCCAGTCTGCTGCTGGACTGGATCAAGTAGGTCACTTGACTTTGCTGGCTCCTTTCTGGGCCCCACCGTTGCCGAGCTAGTTATTACTAAGCAGCTAGTAGGTATTGACTGTCCACTGGGGCTAGGCAGGGCATCCGGTGACTGAATAGCTGCTGCAAGACTGGACTGGGAAGATCAGTTGCTGGACCCTTCTTGGGAGACCACCAGCCTCTTCAATTCATTCATATATGCAACTGCAGTCTTTATCCACCTTCAGACACTGGCTAGGCCAGGTGTTGCATCCACTCTTTTGAGCTGGGGTGTTACAGTGCACTTTAAATCTGGAGTGCTGCAAAGCTCCTCCAGCTAGTTTATGCCTATGTTCAGCCTAGGTTATGAAGATGTTTCTTCCCTTAGGCTCCCTTAGCATCTTAGCCCTGAGTTTCTTAGTTATTTCCTAACGGGAAATAGGATAAGTGTTCCTTCTCCTATCAATAAACTCTTTCCTGCTGTAATTTATAAAGCATTCCAAGTTTCCTTAGGGTAATACATTTCATTTCAGTTATTTTCACCTCCTATACTCCTTTTGGAATAATATTTATGGGAGTCCCTAAGGACAAAAGTGTGAAAGCGCTGGAGGGATTGTTCATTGTGTTGCTGGATTCTGCAATTCACTTGAGGTTATTCAAGCTTCCTTCCCTTTTATGGGCAGGGAATGTATATTTTGCATCTGAAGGTTTTCCCCTTTATCTTTCTATATCTCTGATTTTTAGCCTCTGCAGACCTTTTTGGCTTTTGCTAAAGTCTCACAAGGGCTTCCCTCCCACCCCATCCCAACCCTCCCTCCAATCCTGAGAAATTTCTGAGAGATCACGATCAGATAACACAGTTATGGATGATCATGAGAGCACTGGTTAGATTATCTTTGTGGTTGACTGTGTCGTTGAGTGAAGAAGGAGGTTGAAGATCATCAGAGTTGGAGATATTGATCAACTGAAAAACCAGGGTAATGAGGGAACAAAAATATGTATATGCTCAAGTATGAGGATCTTGGGTTGGTATAGAGAACCAGGAACTGAGAAACGAGGGTGAATAACCCAGAGTAGAAGTTCTTAACCCAGGGTCTGTGAATTTGTTATTTTTAAAATATTTTTAAATTTATTTCATTAAGTATTTCCCAATTATGTTTTAAAAATTCATTTTAAAGTATCTTGATAATTGTACATCAATAAAATTGGTTTCCTTTTAAATCCTATGTGTTTATTTTATGCATTTTTAAACAGTCTGAGAAGGGATACAGAGGCTTCCCCAGACTGTCAAAGGGATCCATGACACAAGAGAGGTTAAGAACCTCTCTGACATAGAGGGTAATAGTTGACTACAGCAATATCTCGACAGGGTGATAGAGCTGGATAATGTGTACTTCAGAAGAGGAGAGATTGCTGGATGATAGAAACAGAGTAAGGGTCAGGAAATAGCTTTGAGGATCAAAGAATATAAGCATTCTATGCCTTGGTCCAATATGTGGAAGTATATATCAAAATCTGTTTTTTTTTTTCAGTGCTGTATTTCAAGAAATGAAATGGATCTACCAGACTGTGCTTTAAACCTGAATTACTCTGGTTCTCACTGATTGGCCAACTATAGGTCCTAACCCAAACCTCACTTGGACATAATTTGAGTTTTGAAGGCACAGAGTGAGTGTAAATAGCAACAGTTTTTGTTCTGGTCAGAAACCTTGACGGTCTTCCCCTCACAGATTTTTTTTTTGAGTAGACAAAAGAGGTCATTTTTTTTTTGCTTCATTTCTTACCTATCTTTAAGCACTGTTGCCTCAGACAAACTGAGACCTGGGAAAGACCTCAGCTTAAAAAGGCCAAGATCAGTGCCTTTTTTTAGGGAGTCATCTATCTGAAATGACATAAAATAAAAGTCTTTTTTTTAATTTAAAAAAAAAAGCCAAATTCTCCCACTGCACCTGGGCCATCTCTAGTTGTTCTGATGTAAATATCTTGCCACTGGACCCAGATGGCTTTGGAAGAGAGAGCTTTGAAGCTGGTGACTTTGTACAGCCCTTCCCTCCCATTCTCTTACCTCCCCTCTCCTCTTTTTCCTTTCCCTCCCTTCCCCTCCCCTCCTTTCCCTCTTCTCCTCCCCATCCCTTCCCCTCTCCCCTTCCCTTCCCACACACACATCTACATATATGTATATATATATATATTTTTTTTTTTCTTCAGCAGTTATTAAAAGGGAGGTTTTTTTTCCATCCACCAAATTCCAGGGCTTCATAATGATGTAGAAACGAATGACCCTTAGTTCTCAAAGGCTTTGCTAGAGGAAGTGTGTAGATCTTGCAGGTTTTACCAAGCAGGAAATGCTCTTAATACAGACATAATAGACTGTCATACTAGAACCAATCTAGTTACATTTAGAGAAGTTTATCATCTGAAAGGCTGACAACACCAGCTTGTTTTGGGCTGAAGTAACTCAAGTCTTTCCTGACCCGCAGTTGAAGTATCCCAAGGGGATATCTCAAGGGCCTGCCACCTGAATGTCCAATAAGCATCTAAAATTCAGTACATCCCAAAGAGAACTATCTCTCCTCTTAAGTTTACTCCAGTGTCTACCTTCCCTATTTTTCTTGAGGGTATCAACATTCTTCCAGTCCCTCAGGTTGACAAGTTAGAATTCAGTCTCAACTCTTTACTTCACCACCTATATCCAGTCAGTTTTTAAATCTTGTAAGTTCTACCTCCATATTATCTCTCCCATTCAACTCTTTTCTATCCCTATCACAGTCATCCTAGTGAACTTGTCAGGCACTTGTCTGCTCCCATCTGGGCCACTGTAGTAGCCTCTGAATTGGTGGTTTCCTGCAGCCAGTGTTTTCTCCAATTCATCCTCCACACAGTTGCCAAAGTGATATTGCTAAAACACAAGTTGGCCATGATCCTATCTAACTTGCCTACTCAAGAAGTTTTAGTGATTCCCTTTGGTTCATAGGTTAAATGGAAAATTCTCTGGCAAATAAAGTTCTTTACAATCAAACTCCAGCTTATCTTTCTAGGCTGCTTTTATATTATTTTCTTTCTGAGTTCAAATCCTGTCTCAGATACTTGGGAGCCACAAGACTCTGGCAAAGTCATTTTACCTCCCAGCCTAAATTTCCTCATCTATAAAGTGGGGAAAATAATAGAAGCTACATAGAAAGTTGTTGTGAGAACCAAATAAGATGAAACTCAGGGCTCAAGTCCATTTGCATAAGACTCTCCTCAAGATGGAGAATGATTATTTGTTAAGGGGCAGAATTGACAAGAGCTGGAAGAAGAAAGTTTGTGGTTCTTCTGGTGTCTGACTTCAAGAAGAAACACATATGGTTCCTGATTATCTTCAGAGAGAGTTTCCTGGAGGGAGAGAAAGACTCTAGGGCAAAGTAGACATATATCAGAGCCAGCACCTTTATCATCCACTTATTCCTAGCTTGCTACATGAAAGAGACTTTGGGGAATATCCAAAGTCTTGGCTGAGATCAGAGACTCTCTCTTGAGACATTGCTCCCAATGAGAGAATTCATTCTCTCTCTGTTTGGTATTCTGATCCTAGAACTTGTGTTGTCTTGCCCTGTTGCTGGTATTATGGTGTGAGAGAGTTGATGAAAGGTTAGGAGAACTTTCTTAAAAGATCTGGAAATAAAAAGGGGTGGATGCCCAGTACAGAATGAATTGTGCATTTTCATGTGTTGATTTATTGTGCTTGACTATACTTATTTATTATAAGGAAGGATGTCTTTTGTTTGGGTGGGGGGGGGAAGGAGAGTTGGTGGATAGTGATAGTAATGTGGAAAAAAAGAAGAAAAAAGACCATCAAATGCAAGATTTAAAAAAAAAATACATAGAGAAAAACAGAAGGAAGTTCAGAAGGGAACACAAACAAAATAGTTGTCTTCTGTGTTAAATTTAATATAAACTTGAAAAAATAAACTGTATATAACAGATGATCACGGTTTCATATACTATTTTCTTTTTGTTCTTTCTACATTGAAATGTTAATTTTGTTGATATTTGCTAATTTCCTAATTTAAAAAAAATTAAAAAGTAAGGCCTAGGGCTCTCTCTGTAACACCAGATTTTATCTCATTTTCTAATAACTGTAACCGTTGTTTTCCTAACCTACCTGTGGACTCTGGGAGGGATAGGGGTGTCTATTACTCTAGATAGAGTGGACACTGTGCTCAATCACAAAAAACCAGTACAAGGCATTCAAGAGATCGGCACGATAATTTGATGGGTTTGAATTACCAGCATTCTTTTTTTTCCCTCCCCCTTAGAAAAGGAAACTTTGGGGGATTAGGATTTGGCGCCAATGCATACAGGTAGGAGATATTCTATTAATAAAGGGGAATTAATGGTTTTGTAACCAAAAGTTTCCTAGGTAATGGTCAAGATTATTATTATTTTTTCTAGAGCTGTGACATGACTGGGACAATAGACTGAATATAAACAGCAACAGGAATAAACCAAGACAATAATTCCACTATCCCTCTCAGATCCAAACAACTCCCCTACTTCTTTCCCCAGTCCAACAAAAAGATTAGCAAATATCAGATGACTAAAGCAAAACCAGATCTCCAGATCACTCAAATAATTTTGGGAGCTGTTGGGAAGAAGCCAGGGTATCTGGCTATTGCATCTGGACTGCGAGCCATTTCCCCAGCACGCTAGTAAAGGAACATTGTTCTTTCTTCACATTTCACCCTAACACTATTTCATTGTGAAGAGAAGAGACAAGAGTGCATTGTTGTAGGGACAATGTTGGATGTGAGGTTTATGCAGAGTGGACTCTCAGCCTCTGGGTTACAAACAAGTCGGAGACTGCATGGTTTCCATAAAGCTCTTATTGAAGATAATCTTGATCTTACATAGCACCCTTCTTACAAAGAGATCTCAAAGCATTTTATGATTTTTCACTGAAATGAAAAGAACTAATTGCTTGAGGATCTTTCCAAAATGCCTGAGTTTTCGTCCTATCCTGGGTCATCTCCACTTATCCTGGTGGATATCTGGCCACTGGACCCAGATGGCCCTGGAGGAGAAAGTGAGGCTGGTGACCTTGCACAGCCCTCCCTCACTCAAATCAAACTCAACTGCAAGTCATGTCATCATTTTCCTGATGCCACAGTCCTCTTCAAAAGTGAAGGACAAGTACAACAATATCCAAACCCTAAGAAATCTTGGACTCTGCCTTCTCCTTTTCCAGAGCCTCTTAGCACAGATAACAGAATCCACTACAAATTCATGCTCTCTAATAGCATTTTGCTAAGCTACAAACCTAGAGATCTGAGTAAAGCTGAAAGTTGGAAGGGGCAAAAGAAAGATTTGTTAAAATGGAAAGGGAAAGCTTTTTTAGATGTTAAGGGAGCACTCCATACCCTAGAAAGGGTCTGGGTCTTGAATAACAGTTTCACCTGAAAAGGCCTGCAGACAATTAATTTGTCCCCTAGGCACTGATGGCTTCCACACTGGGAGATTGAGTTGGGCTGATCACCTTAAACTAGGTGGGATCCCCAGATATGAGCTGGAAGGATTGTGAAAAGGAGACTGGGTCTCAGAGTATAGATCAGTATAGTATTTTTTCATTGTTTTCCCTTTGAATTTTTTTCTTCTTTTTTTTGAGGGGTGGCATGGCAAATATAGAAATTTGTTTTGCATGATATTATATTTGTATTTTTTTTATTTCTTGCCTTCTCAGTAGGGGAGGATGGGAGGGAGAGAATCTGGAACTAAAAACAAAATTGAAAAAAATTAAAACAAAAAACCCACTAACACTCACAGAGCATATTATAGAAGATAAAGGGTGTTTTTGTGTGCCAAGCAACTAAAACTACCACCATCTTCTGTTCTAAGACCACGATGAATAAGTCCCAATATCCTGACCTCAAGAGGCCTAGGAATAGCAATGCCTTTCAAACCAGAAACCCTGCTTCTAACCCAGTCCTGACAGCTATTATCCAGGGAATCAACTCATAAAAATAACCTGGCTATTGTCCCTGTTTCATCAGCAGCCACATCTACTGAAGATCTGGAAAATGGCTTAACATCAGAAATGGATATATTTTCATCTGAGAATAGCATTAAAGAAAAGGTATATCTTTTGCTGCTGCACCCTAAGGGCTAAGGGTTCTTTCTGACATGCTACTAAAACCTTTATTCGTGTTGTCTATCTCTATTAAAATTTGGGCAGCTAGATGGCACAGGGGACAGAGTGCCTGGCCTGGAGTCAGGAAGACTCATCTCCTTGAGTTTAAATCTGGACTCAGACACTTAGGTGCTTTGTAACCCTGGGCAAAGTACCTTAACTTCTGTTTGCCTCAGTTTCCTCATCTGTAAAATGAGCTGGAGAAGGAACCAGCAAACTAGTACAGTATATTTGCCAAGCAAACCCCAAATGGGGTCACTGAGAGCTAGAAAAAACAACAACATTAGAGTACGAGGTCTGTGACATCTGGGACTGTCTTGCTTTTCTATTTGTATCCTCATAGTAGTACTTTATACACAGGAAGAGCTTAATAAATGCTTTTTCATTCATTCCCTCATTCATTCAGTCTTAGCCTGAGGGTTGTTGCTCGAACTGATAAAATGCACTGTAACACTACAGCTAAAAAGAGGTTCAACCCATTCTTCAGGATTGCAATGCCTTGTGAAAAGCCAGAAGCTGACCTAGTCTAGCAATAGCTGGTCATAATGAGGAACCAGACTCACAGCTAAATGACCTACCTGACCCATTGTAATAGTGGATTGGCCTCTCAAGAGAAAATGCCATGTCCTTGGGGGAAGTCAGTATAGTTGAAGAGCAGAGTAATTCTTCCGTCAACAATTCCATACCTCACAGTAAATTTCATGAGGGCCCACCCTCTGGAGAAAGAAAGGGCATGAAGAGCCTATAGTTCCAGAGTTGTAAATTACCTTGACCACAGGTATTAACTATGCATATTCTTCACTATTATTATACTATAAGCTTGTACCCACTCTTTGTCATATGGGCTCTGTCTGTATTTGTGGGAGAGGGTTAGCCTAGAAGTTCAGAGGGAAATGCTTCTTTAAAAATGTATTTTTAGTTTTCAACATTCACTTTTATAAGATTTTGAATTCCAAATTTCTCCCTCTCCTTTCCTTTCCTCTTCCCCAAGGTAGCATGCAATTAATATGGGCTATACATATACAATCACATTAAACATGTTTCTTTTTTTTTTGCCTTTTTTTTTTTTGGAGGGCAATTGGGGTTAAGTAACTTGCCCAAGGTCACACGGCTAGGTTTTCGTTTGTGTGTGCATTGTGTCTGAGGTTGGATCCGAACTCAGGTCCTTCTGACTCCAGGGCCAACGCTCTACTCACTGCGCCACCTAGCTGCCCCCAAACATATTTCTACACTAGTTGTGTTGTAAAAGAAGAATCAGAACAAAAGGGAAAAATCATGAGAAAGAAAAAACAGAAAAGTGAAAATAGTATGCTTAGATCTGCATTCAGACTCCATAGTTCTTTTTTTGTATGTGGATAGCATTTTTCATGATGCGTCTTTTGGAACTGACTTAGATCTCTGCATTGCTGAGAAGAGCTAAGTCTATCAAAGTTGGTCTTTGCATAAAGTTGCTGCTACTGTGTACAATGTTCTCTGGTTCTGCTCACTTCACTCGGCATCAATTCATGTAAGTCTTTCCAGATTTTTCTAAAGTTCAGCCTGCTCATCCTTTCTTATAGCACAATAGTATTCCATTACATTCATATACCACAACTTGTTCAACCATTCCCCAATTGATGAGCATACTCTCAATTTCTAATTCTTTGCCACCACAAAAAGAGCTGCTATAAATATTTTTGTACATGTGGGTCCTTTCCCCTTTTCTGTGATCTCTTTGGGAAATAGAGTTAGTAGTGGCACTACTGGATCAAAGGGTATGCACAATTTTATAACCCTTTGGGTAAGGTTCCAAATTGCTTTCCAGAATGGTTGGATCAGTTCACAACTCTACCAACAATGCATTTGTGTTCCAATTTTCCCACATCTTCTCCAACATTTATCATTTTCCTGTTTTGTCATGTTAGCCAATCTGATAGGTGTGATGTGGTACTTCAAAGTTGTTTTAATTTGCATTTCTCTAATCAATAATGATTTAGAGCATTTTTTCATATGACTAGAGATAGCTTTAATTTCTTCCTCTGAAAACTGCCTGTTCGTATCTTTTATGAGTTTATCATTTGTCAGTTGAGGAATGACTTGTATTCTTATAAATTTGACTCGGTTCTCTATATATTTGAGAAATGAGCTCTTCATCAGAGACACTGGCTATAGAAATTGTGGGAAATGATTTTTAACTACTGTTCTTACCATGTCATTTCAGCAAATATTTTTACTAAAGATTGAGTTCATTGGCTGATTGTTAAAGGGAAGCACATCTGTGGGGAATTCATGAACTACAGTTTTGTTCATTTTTTGATATTCAGAATTTTTATTTTGCAGTTGGGAGTTTTTTCTTCTTCTACTTTTAAAGATACACATCCTCCTTCCCCCTCAAATTTCTTTGACTACATCCAAATATTTTATTTGTTGTTTATAAAATAAAATAATTTAATTTTTATAAGATTTATTTAGGTCTGAAAGGGAGCACATTGAGATCCCTAACAAAGTTTTGCTGTCAATTTCTCCCTGTAATTCAATACATTTTTCCTTTCAATACATAGATGCTATGCTGTTCAGTGGCTCTGTGTTAAATATTGACGATATTTCATTATTATGTCTTTAAAATTTCATTACTTATCTCTTTTAAACATATTTATTTTTATTGTTTCATTGTCTGATATCGTGATTACTTCTACTTTTTGAAGTCTCTCGGAGCATAATAAAATCTCCAGCTCCTTTTCAAAATCTGTTTGAATCTTTTTGTTTTGAATGTGTTTCTTGTCAACAACTTACATAATGTATTCTGCTTTTCAGCTCTTTTTGCTCTCTTCTTGTTTTTATGTTCCTTCCATGCAAGTTCATGGTTATGATTGTTAATTGTGTATTTCCATCCATTATAGCCTTTTATACCTTTCCCTCTTTCCCTCCTGCATCCCTCTTTACAAAGTAGAAGTGGGTAGAGAAAAAGGAGTAATGTGATGAACTCTCTATAATTGAAGTGTTCTGTTCCTACTCCCTCTGACCTTCCTCTTTTCACCAGGCACAGACTCTTGTCTCTAGTTCTCACATTCTTTTTCTCTCCTTAATTCCCTTCTATGATCAGCCCTCTGAAGCTGGAGTTTGTTTTGCTTATTACTATTCTCTTCCTGAATCTACCCTCCCACTTTTTTTCTTCCTCATTCTTCCCAATCTGTTTTCCTGTTGGGTGTAATGTATTTCTATATGAAAGTGTGTGTGTGTGTGTGTGTGTGTGTGTGTGTGTGTGTGTGTGTGTGTGTTTTCAACCCCCACCCTTTATCTGATTGAGTTAAAGATGAGGTCATGAGATGTTTGTATTACTTTTTCTCACACTCTCCTTTGATGTGAAATAATGTCACTTCCCCTTCTTCCTCATTTCTTCCTTGTGTATTCTTTTTTCCCTTCCTTTTTCTTTCCTCTATTAAAACCAACAAAATAGAACAAAACTGTACATAGACCCTGTGTTGACCTTACTTAACTCCTTCTGAGACCCATAAAAACATTGATATTTTGAAGGGATACTTCTCTTCCCCTCTATTAGAATATAAGTATTTTACCATTGTGTAGCCCCTTTTAATTTTGGGGAATCTTTGATGCAAAACAGTGAGGGCGGTACTTGACAGGAAAGTTTGATCCTCTCCAGGAGCCCAGAGACCTTTCTTAAATTGGGGATATGGGCAATTGTGCCACATAAATTCTAGTTCATTTGCTGAGTTCAGGGGTGCTACATAGGTTTAGAAAGTTCAAAAGGAGAGGCAGCTTCTACAATAATAAACTATAGCGCTCTCTCTCTCTCTCTCTCTCTCTCTCTCTCTCTCTCTCTCTCTCTCTCTCTCTCTCTCTCTCTGTCTCTCTGGCAATTGCAGTGAGGACTAGGGGAGAGGTACTCAAAGTGGGACCCAGCACTTGCAGGATGGGCTATGGAGAGGAAGCAGTGCCTCAGTGCCTGCTGAGCACTGAACTAGCACAGCATTTGGGCCCTAGCACAGGGGAGAAATGTTGGCACACATGGCCCTTAGTCACTGGAGTAAGGGGTTGAATGCAGGTCCTGGGAGTGACATCACAAGCACATGGAGGTAATGGATGTTCTTGTGTCAGCACAATGGGGTAGGGAGAGAACAGGGGCATCACTTAAGCCTCAAGAATAGTTCTTTGACTTAGAGGAGGGGAGCTCAGGCCCCAGCAGTGACAGGACCAAAACTTATAAGGAGGCAATGTTCAGGCCCTAGTTCAGCCTCAGCATGGAAAGGAATCCATTCTCTGTGAGCAGAACTGTTACTGTCTCTGTGCTCTGGAATTTTGTACCGAGGCCATCATGAAGCTAAAACAGTGACCTGAGCTTCAGTCCTATGAATCAATTAAACCTCAATATTTTCAACCTCAAAACTTTCAGGTTTCAATACTTTCTAAGGAATAACTCAGCTTACATAGCAAACGTTCCTACTCCAGAGTTTGTTGATTTTAAAGTAATTTCTTCTTGATCTCTTTTCCTGTTAAATTGTTTTTGATGATGGTTATCTTACATTTCCTTCCTTCCTTCCTTCTTTCCTTCCTTCCTTCTTTCTTTCCTTCTTTTGTTCTTCCCTCCCTTTCTTTCTATCTCTTGATCTTTTGATTTTGTTTTAACATTTCATATTGTTTCCTGAAGACATTGAGTTCTGTTTGTTCCATTCTAATTTTTAGGGGTTGCATTTTTTGGGAAAGCTTTTTCTACCTTCTATTTTAGATTATTTATTCTCTTTCCAATTCTTTCCTCCAAAACTCTTATTTAACTGAAAATTTCAATTTTTAAATAACTTGCTTTCTTTTCTCTCAGTAACTCCTGGAGTCTTTGTGAACATGCCATGTTTTGCTCTGAGTCCAGTTTTTTTTACATGCTATTCCCTGCCTCATGCTCTTTGATCCAATGACTGGCCTCCTGGCTGTCTCCAAAATGAGACACTCCTTCTCTCCATCTCCAGACATTTTCTCTGACTGTCCCCCATGCCTAACACTCTCTCTTTTCAACTTCACCTACTGACTTCCCTTAGGTCCCAGCTAAAATCCCATCTTTTACAGAAAACCATTTTCAATCCCTCTTATTTATAGTGTTTTCCCTCTATTAATTATTCCGTATTTATCCTGTATTAAACTTGCTTGTATATATTTGTTTGTGTGCTACCCCCACTAGATTGTAAGCTCCTTGAGGGCAGGAACTATCTTTTGCTTCTTTTTGAAACCCCAGTACTTAGCATAGTGTCCAGCACATAGTAGACACTTAATAAATGCTTACTGATTGAGACTCTGATTGTATGTGTGCAATTATTCTTTTCTCTGTTTACCTCTTGGTTTTCTTTTGAACTGTATTATTTCTTTATTGTGTTTGTAATTTTCTTCTATTTACTCATATCCACATCTTCAATTTATGGTACAGCCTTGTGCCAGGGATAAACCTTGCCTCCATTATGCAATTTTAGATGGGGTAGTCAGGCCCTGTTTGGTCTTGTCCCTTATTTTCTGGACTCCTACCACTGACTTCCACTTTCCATAGTATATCTGATGGCCTGCTGCATTCTCAGTCAGAGTTCCATAGGCTTCTAGGCCTGGGGTGTCCTTGGATACTGCACTGAGGGTTTCTGGCCCCAGAGCATCCCTGCTCATGGTTCTGTGGATTTTTAGCCCCATGTATCTGGATGTTACTAGTCAGAGCCCTGTAGTCTTCTAGTCTTCCTGGTTAAGCCCTTGTCAGGATGCTGTGCTTGTCTGGTTACCCAGGGACCTGGTTACTTGAACTTGTGCTAGCTTCCCAAGTGGGGTCTTTCTTCCAGCCCCTACAGCTTCTCTCTTTTTGCACAGCTCTGGAGAGGATGCTATTGTTCATCTTTGGATTTCTTGGTTAATACTAGATCTTTACTGAGGTAAATATGGGAAAACTAGTCTTCACTATGACTTTAAATGTTACCATCTTACCTGGAAGTAAACCTTATACTTAATTTAATTCTCTGCTATTTTCTGCTCACAATTCCTTATCTCTCTATCATATTAAACCCTGGATTCCTACCACCACCACTCTGGGTCTGGTGTCAAGAAGATGAGTTCAAATCCAGCCTCAGACACCTGCTAGTTGTGTGACCCTGGTCAAGTTACTTAACCTCTGTTTGCTTTTAGTTTCCTCATTTATAAAATGAGCTACAGAAGGAAATGGCAAACTGCTCCAGTATCTTTGCCAAGAAAACCCCAAATGGCATCATGAAGAGTCAGACACAATGGAAAAATGACAGAATAACAGCAAAAAAGCTTCCCAATATTGTCGTGAGGATCAAATGAGAGCAATTGTCAACCACTTAGCACAGTAGAGAGGAAGTAGCTAGCTAATAATAATAGTAACAAATAATGACAATAATAATGATTAATAATAATAACTAACATTTATATAGCACTTACTGTATTCTAGGCACTGTGCCCTTCTCCTTTTGCAAGCTAACCCCTCCTGTCTTCCCTCTCCCTTTCTTCCTATTTGTGTGCCACTGGATGGAGCTGGAGGAATCATGTAATCAGACTGACAACATCTGCTATAAACTGTATTTCATCTAATGCCAATTGGGCCCTCACAACCACAAGGCAATATTTTTAATCATCTCTAATTTGTTCTTTATCCTATTCCTGACAAAGATTTTTCTAGACTTTCTTTTCTCTCCTTAGACCTCCCATGCCATTTCCTCCCCTCTCCCTTTCACTTGAGAAATTTTGCTTGAGAAAACAAAGGTCATTTGACTTCATCCTCTAATCTCAACTGGAGATCTAACTGAAACAAGGCAATTATTCTTTTCCTTTTTAATCAATCACTATCCCCTTTTCTACAGAAGCTGTTCCAAACTTTCCCTCTTGTAACTGGAACCCAAAGTGGGGGTGTGCCCATGATTTAAATTTTTAAAAAAATTACCTTGATTAATTGGGCATTTAGGTAGCACCATCCTGTCCTCCCCAATTGCCCTCATCTTCTGAGAAAGAGTCATTGGGATAGCCATAGAATAAAAGCATCAAGCCATGGAATGGAAGTATTTACTTGGAGAAAGACCATACTTAGTTTAGCTTATTATAATAGTATATCTGAAAAGCTTTCAGTGGTTTCAATGAGCTGCAAGCTCAACTTGAATCAACATTATGATATGGCAACCACGAAATCTAATAAGATCTTAGGCTATGTTAAGAGAGGTATGTCTAGAGCAAGGGAGAGTAGAGTCTCACTGTACTTTGTTCTTGTCAGATCACATCTGGAATTTTATGTATAGTTCTGAGTACCACATTTTCAGAAGGACATTGATGAGAACATCAAGAACAAGGTGGTGGCCTGACCAGAGTGACTTGACAAAGATAGTAAAGGGCCTTGGAAGGATCACTTGGAGAAGCTGGCAATCATTAACTTGGAGAAGACAAGAAAACCACAAGATTTGGCAAATAAGACATTAATTATAGAGGAATAAAGGATGTTCTCCTGAGACCCAGAAAGCAGAACTAAAAGCTAATAGGTAGAAGTTACAGAGAAGCAGAGTTTAACTTGACATGTTAAAAAACTTCCTAACAGTTATCCAAAAATGTAGCTATGTCAGGCAGATAATGTATTCCCTATCAGAAGTTTTAAAGCAAAAGTTAGATCAGTAGTCTCCAAATTGGGGGCTTAAGATGATCAGCAATGGGTGACTGTTGTGGCAGTGGGATGGGCATAGGCTGATCAGGGGAATCAATTATAGCTAGGTCTAGGTGAGTCAGGAGTTTGGCCTTTGGGAAGTAGCAGCTGCAAGAGGTGATATCTAGAAGTGGCAGAAATGGTAAAGCCAAGGATACTAGGATTGGTGTGGCCATCAAGGCTGAAGGAGTCATGGAGGCAGCAGCTGGGTAGTTAAAGTATCCTCCAAGACAGGTATAGCTTGAGTAAAAGGCCTTGATCAACCAGGATAGCAGCAGCTAGGAGAGGTGGTGGTAAGAGAGACAATCAGTGGGCTGTCACACATGGAACATGGTATCCATTGTCATTCACAAGACCAAACCCCAAACTCTGAAGTAGTTTTAGAAAGAAATTTATTATGTCATATGGTTAATAAGAGTAAGCTGGAAAGAAAATGTGGCTCCTCCTCCTCTAGAAGGTTTACATTTTATAGAATGTAGACAAGGGTACCTATACATTCACTGCCAGAGAGGGCAGCTTGAAAGCAAGGTAAATTGAGATGGATATCAGTAAACATGAACATTCAATAAAATTTGAGTAGAGTCAAAACATAAGGGAATCAAAAACACATGCTTGAATGGATCCAAAACATAAATGTTTTGGGTGGATCCAGGACCTGGGGGAACTAAAAATTATTCATAGCCATGCCTGGCATTCCTGGAGAGCTACTGAGGTCAAGGTAATGTCCTGGCTTCAAACAATCTCTAGTCATATAAAGTTAGATTTAAGCAGTATAATAATTAATAGTTTTCCAAACAATGTAATAAAGCATTTTCCATGCCATCAGGGCAGCTGCTATGAGCAACAAGGCCAATTTGGACTGGAGACAATCAGCAAGCATTTATTTATGTGTACACACACACACACACACACACACAGACCTATGTATAAATGTGTTTATACACACATGTATATGGACACACACATATGTATATATATGTGAATACAGATGTGCTCATATTCATATACATTCATGCATATATGTATGAATACATATATAAAGGCATGTGTATGTGAATGTATATGTGTATATCTACATATGCATGCATATATATGTATGTGTGTGTATATATCTCTGCTAGGTGATAGGGATATAAACAGAGAAGTCTGTGTGATAAAATAACTTAAGTTCTTTTGGGGAGACAAAGTCTCCCCTTCCCCATTTTTTATAGACATGTTCAAAATAGAAGAAGATATCTGGGGAAAAAAGTATTAACAGCTTATTAATAGCTGGGGGATATTAAGAAAAGTTTTTTTTTTTCTGAAGGTGATATTTGAACTGATCCTTGAAGAAAAACTAGGGATTCAAATAGGTGGAGGTGAGGTGTGATTGCATTCTAGGCATAGGGGACGACAGCCAATGCAAACATAGAAGGTGAGAAACAGAGTGTACAGTTTGAAGAACAGTAAAAAAGTCAGTTTGGCTAAACAGTGTTCATGAAGGGAAACAATGTATAATTTAAAGGCTGGAAAGATAGGTTGGGGCCAAATGCCAGGAGGCCATGATATAGTAACTATGAAGAAGAAAATAATGAACAAGGATATTATTACAGAAGGAAGATTGTCTCCATCTGGGATGGATATCAAGATATTGAGGAAGAGGCAGAAAATGAAGGTGGAAAAAATCAGCAAGGGAAAGATGTCAATGTTCTACTTAGCTCAGCAGGGTGACTCCTCACAGTTTCATTACACAGAGGAAAAGGATTAGAATGCTGAAGTTTCCTGTGAACAGATCTTAGACCTCTATGTGCATTTGTCTGAGACTTTCAAGAATTGCTGCTTTCATTGTGACTAAGTTCATTTGCTCTGTTAGTCAAGGCTATTGTCAGTCGCACAGATAAATATCAATAAAACAACAACAATAATGACAACGACTATCATTTATTTAGTGCTTTGAGGTTTGCAAAGTGATTCACAAATAATATCTTACTTTATCCTCCCAACATCCCTGGGGGGTATTATTATCTTCATTTTATTGGCGAGAACTGAAGCAGGCAGTAGTGAAGTGACTAGCCTATGTCACACAGCTGGGGGGATTAAAACTTAGATCTCCTTAACATCATGATCAACACTTTCCACTGTGCCACCTATCTGTTAAAATAAAAACAAAACATGCAGGCTGGCTGTGAAAATGAATGGCACCAGAGCAAGTCTCTAATGAGATCTGTGATGCTGCCAGTTTGTGCAGTGGACACAGGTAAAGATGGGCTTAGGCCATGATCTTTAGATGCCTGTCAGAAAAATCCACAGCCTGCCCCCTTCTCCCCCTCACCCCTACCAGCCAGCTGCAGACTGTTTGGATGAAGAATTCTATCTGCTGCTACATTTCTAACCTCCTATTAAAAAGGATAACAATACTTTAACAGCTCAGGCATCTCAGGACCTCAACTCCAAGCAAAGACAGGAAGGTGACACAAGAGGAAAGAATTCCTTTAAAACTCTTTGTGACTAAAAGAAAGATTTTGGAATCTGAGCAGCCACTAAGCACATCCAGAAAATGTTACAATGCTTTAAAAAAAACTGGCTTGATTCCATAATTTCCTAGTGGGAAATTATGCAGTAGTGTGAAATATTGTAGAGAAGGAGCTTAGCTCTTCTACCCACACAAACCCCCAGCAAATATCTGAATAGGGCCCCAGAAAGACCAAGGATAAGGAGAACTAAAGAGAAACAGAAGGAAAGGGCTATAGCAAATCCACAACTGCCTAAAAAGGTGACCAGGAAACTGCAGAGGTGGGTGGAGAGGTCACACCACGGAAACCAGTGTGAGACCGCCAACTTAATGGACTGGGAGTTGCCTCAGTGAGGGAGAGAAGCCATTCCAGGAGGCCAGTGTAGGCACTAGGAAAATGAATCCAAAGCCAACCAGAACCTCAAACAGGGTATAACTAACAAAGTGCCAGTTATCAGGGACCTTAATCCAAATCCCTACCTGCCAGAGCTGAATCAGGGGACAGAATTAGGCCCTGTTAGTTACTAAGCAGGGGAGCAGGGAGTGGTGATTCACTTATCAGAGTACCGAGAGACATAGCAGGAGACAAGACCAACTCAACCCGTGGTGCCAGTGCTAGAGGGTTGTTCAAGAGGCAGGAGGCTAGCATGGTTTCCAACATTATGCTGGGGCCTGTCAGGGCCAATATAGGGAATGAATCCAAATTCTTATTAGGGATCATGTCAAGAGAAGTAGAAAGACTCCAACTGAACCTGAATGAACAGAGGACCATGTGGAGATTGTAACACAAGCCAAGATTTGAGGCAGAGAGTAGACCTTAAAACCAGACATGCTAGCAACTACATCAAAACTATAGAGAAGACTGGACAAAACAAGACTTGCCCAACCCTTTCAAAACTTCTAGAAGAAATAGCCTGAGCCTAAAATCTCAAACCAAGAAGTAAGGCTGAAAATATGAGTAAACAGAAGAAAATACCAAAAGACAAAGAAGTGCTGTGAGTTTAAAATCATGCCAAGAAGTTAATCCAGAGAAAAAGAAAAACTTCAAATGACCATAAGTAGAGCCTTGAGGGGAAAATGGTTCAAGCACAAGGAATTGAATAAAGACAGGAAGAAATGGAACAAGGGACAAAAATTAAAATTAGTAATGAAATGAGAGTTCTGGAGGAAAACTTGGAAGGATAAATTCCTTAGAACAAAAAGGGGAAATCCTTACCTAAGTAACAGATTCCCTGAAAAACATTATATAGAATTCAATAAATTCATTAGGCAACAAGAAATTGTCTAGCAAAATCAGAAGACATAATACTATGTTTCAAGAAACCAAGAAACAAATCTGCTCAAATCTATTAGAATCAATGAGCATAGGGAAATTAGAGAGAATCTACTAACCATACCTTGAATTAAACTCCAAACTGAAGACACCTAGGAATGTCATAGCCAAAATCTGGAGTCAAAGACAAAAAGACTAAACAGTGAGAAAAAAAAAAGTTTAAGAACAAAAGACCTACAATCAAGATCATAGAAGACAACTACTAAAAAAGAGAGTAATCCTTCAAATATGATATTCCAAAAGGTAAAAGGTAAATGTACATAACTACTAATAAAACTATGCAAAATTAAGTGTAACCTTACCAAGGCAAAATAGAACTTAGACTGGGGGACTTAGAAGAGAGGACAAGAGAAACCTAGAAGCATTTGAGTAATTGGAGGGGAGTCAAAAATGATGATAGAATGTTTACATTTTAACAGAGGGAAGATGAAACAGCGTCCCTTCAGAATCCTGAAGTATTCAAGGGTCATCAAAGAAGTTTGCACTGAGTCTGAGTATGGTTTTGTCTTGCTTTATTTACTTTATAAAGGAAGGGGGTGCGGCTAGGTGGTGCAGTGAGTAAGAACACCAGCTCTGGATTCAGGAGGACCCAGGATCGGTTCCAGCCTCAGAAAAGTAGCACCCACACATAAAAATAGCTAGCTGTGTAACCTTGAGCAAGTTGCTTAACCCCAATTGCTTAAAAAAAAAGAAGGGAAAGGGAGAAGAAAAGGCATACACTAGAAAAGAAAAGAGAAAGAAGGGAGCAGAACTCATTATTTTGCATAATTGGAATGCAGAAGAAGCATATAGAAACATGGAGGAAGGGATGGAGGAGTATGCATCTTATGAACCTTACTCTTATGTTAGGACAAAAGTAGGTTGAAAACACACACACACACACATTTCTGCTATGATGCAAAAATATATTGAACTCAAGAAGAGAAGTAGGGATGGGGAGGAGAAAGAGTTGAGAGGGGTTTCAGAGTTGGAGGTGGGGAGAACAGTAACAAAAAGCTGATCAGTTTTGGGAGAGTGTATTATAAAGATAATATTGCAAAGAGAAAAAGAAAAATCCAGAGATCAGAGGAGTAGGAAAAAGATACTTTAATTGCAAGTTAATAGTATTAAGCAAATTCCTTCTCTTTCTCCATCTTTTATTTGTAAAGAGAGAGGGGAGAGAAGAAGTAATAAAGAGGATAATATGAGAGAGGGAAATATACAATTAATAACCATACTCATGTATGTGAATGAACTAAATTCATCCATAAAAAATAAAGTATCAGAATGGATTATAAAGCAGAATCTAAATATATTGTGTTCATAAGAAAAAAACATTAAGAAAAACATTTTAAAAAGGACACACACTTAAAATAAAAGGTTGGGGGTAGAACTTATACTTTAGGTGAATTTTAGAAAGCAGAGATAGTAATCATAATCTCAGATGAGGCAATAGTAAAAATAGATAGCTTACTTAATATTTAAAGATACCATACATAATGAAATAATATCAATACTGCATAAACATGCACTAAATAGTGTAGCATCTAAGTTCTTAAAGGAAAGGTTAGTTGAATTATATGAAAGGATAGCAAAATTATAATAATTATGGAACTTATGTCCCTTTCATACCTAGACAAATTAATAAAAGATAAAAAATGTAAAACCTGAAATACAATCTTAGAAAAGTTAAATATAGTAGTCTCTGATTATTTAATGGAAATAGAAATGAATATATGTATGTCTTAACCATGTGTTGCATCTTTACAGAAATTAGCCATGTTCTTGAGCATAAACACTTCACAAATTGAGAAAGGCAAAGACATTAACCACATTCTTTATCACCAGTTGAATAAAATGACCAATTAAAGGACTTTGAAGAAAGTATTGGCAATTTGCTTTCTTATTTAATTAGATTAGCTGTTAAGTTTTTTTAAACAACTAATCATCTTAATTCATTGCATTTTTTTTCTTTCAATTTTCCTTGTCTCTTCTTGGATTTTAAGAATTTCTGTTTTTCTATGTTTTGTTGAGGTATTTTGGTATTTGCTACATTATTTTTTAAATTTATTTACTTTTATTTTACAACATTCAGTTCCACAGTTGCTTGAGTTTTATTTTTTCTTCTCCTCCCTCTCCCTCCCATCGTGTCAGCATGCTCTCAAATATGGGATCTATAAATATCTTCACATTAATCATTAGTAAGTTTGTACAGAAGGATTATAACTGATGGGAAAGAGGAAACACAACAAAAGAAGAAAAAGAAAGAGCAAGTAGTTTGTTTCACTCTGCCTTCAGACTCCCCATCTCTTTTTCTGGATGTGGGTATCTCTTTCAGTCATGAGTTTTTTAGAGTTGTCTTATAACCTTACATTGCTGAGAGGGACCCAGTCTATTGATGTTGGTCATCACACGTAAGTTGTGTCTGTGATTGTGTAGAGATTTCTCCTGGTTTTGCTCTTGCTCAGCATCAGTTTATATAAGTCTCTCCAGGTTATTGTGAAGTCCGTTTGCTCCTCATTTCTTGTAGTATAGTAGTATGCCATTACGTTCATATACCACAACTTGTTCAGTCATTCCCCAATCGATGGGCATCCCCTTGATTTCCAATTCTTTGCCATATTTGCTACTTCATTAGTACTTTTAGTTTCATGACTAATTTATTGAAATATTCTTTTCTTTGGTGTTGATGAAATTATTTAGTGACATCAATTTCACCCCCCGAAGACTGTTTTGGTTGCATTAGAAAAGTATAGGCATGTTTTCTCAACTTTTATCACTTTCTCATTATGTAGTTTCTCCCTAGTGTAGTTACTTTCCTATGTTTCTCTTGAATCCTATGTTTGTATTTTAAGGTATTCACTCAACTTTGGACTTTTAATCAGGAAATCTTGAAAATTCTCCATTTTATTTAATTGTTTTACCCTATAGTATTATATTCAGTTTTGTTGAGTAAGTTATTCTTGGTCATAAGCCCTTATATTTTCTCTTTGGAATATTGCATTCCAAACTTTCTCTTTTTTTTTTCTTAGAGGTATCTACCAGGGACAAATCACATAATCCTGTTTGCCTCAGTTCCTCATCTGTAAAATGAGTTGGAGAAGGAAATGGTAAAGCACTTTAGTTATTTTTGCCAACAAAACCCCAAATGGAGTCATGAAGAGTTGAACACAACTAAAAGGACTGAACAACCACAAACCAGGTCTTGTGAGATACTCGCTGTGATTTCTTGGGATTTGGCCTCTTCCTTTTAAGCTGCTTACAGTATTTTTGCTTTGACCTGGAAGATTTAGCCTTTTCCAGTGATGTTCTTGGAAGTTTTCATTTGGGTTTTTTTTTTCATGATATAACTTGTGAATTCCTTCTATTTTTGCTTTGTCCTCTGGTTCTAATAGATCTGGGCAGTTTTCATTCCTGCTTTCTTGAAGTGTGATAGTCAAGTTTGCTCTCCTTGACCTATGTTCCTGGTCAATTTTAAAAGGAGGTATCTTACATGGTCTTCTCATTTTCAGTCTTTTGATTTTTGTCCTCACAGTTCTTGTCTCATAGAGTCATTGATTTCTCTCTGATCCTTTCTAATTTTTCAGGGAGGCTGTTACTTGGGCAAAAATTTGCACCTGTTTTACTAAACCATTTTATTCTCTTTCTATATATCCTATAGAGCTCTTATTTAATTTCTGACTTTTCCTGAGCTCTCATTTTATTTCCAGTTACAGTCAGGTGCCACCAAATGCTTCTATTCTGTTTACCTATACTCCTGGTTTCTCTGGCAGGACTCCTCTTCCCATTTCTGCAGCGTCTAGCTATCATTTCATGTAGTGTTGGCCAGATGAAAAAGCTTACTGAAGTTTCTCTTTGGTTTTCTTGGACATTATTCAATCTGGTGCTCTTTCTAGATACTTTATGTAGTAAAACTGGGAGATCTGGG
This sequence comes from Gymnobelideus leadbeateri, assembly GCA_011680675.1. NCBI lineage: Eukaryota > Metazoa > Chordata > Mammalia > Diprotodontia > Petauridae > Gymnobelideus > Gymnobelideus leadbeateri. Next base: position 47,474 of record WOXC01009566.1, on the reverse strand, counting down.
CTTCTGCATGATCTATCATGCATTTATTTCAACTAGATCTCCCCCCAAAAAGTCTTTACTGACTGGGGAATCAAGTTGATGTAGATAGAATTTGAGTTGGGCTTTAAAGGACTGGAAGGAATTTGACAGAAATAGAGAAGAGAGTATACCAGGAATAGGGAAGAGAGTGAATCAAGGCATGAATGAGGGGAAAAAGGCAAGCATAGGAGACTGTACAAAGTTTGGTTTAACTGGAGAAGAAAGTACAGAGAGGAAACTAGTGTAAGACACATCTGAAACAAAAGGATAATGTTAGATGTCAGGAGCCCAATAATGCCAGGCAACAAAGTTTGGACTTTGCTTTGTAGATAATAGGAGCCATTGAAGGGCAGAGGAGTGATATGACTAGATCTCTGCAGAAGTAAGATCAATAAGAAAGTGATATGAAGGATAAATTAGAGGAGGAGAAAACCTGAGTTGGGAAAATTAGTTTGGAGGATATTGACGTACTGTGAGATGGCAATGAGGCTTTGTACAAGAGTAGTGGCAGTGGGAATAGAACAAAGGGATAGATACTGTGGAAGAGCTATTGTGGAAGTGGAACCCAGAAGACTTGGAATCTGAAAATGAAGGGAGAGAGACAGAGAGACAGAGGGAGACAGAGACATAGAGACAGAGGGAGACAGAGACAGAGAGACAGAGACAGACAGAGACACACAGAGACAGAGAAGCAGACAGAGACAGAGATAGAGACAGAAAAGACTCAAAGATGACACCAAGATCACGTAAGTAAGTCGTTGACAGAAATTATTAAATCATTTAGAAGGAACAAGTTTTAGGAGTGATAAATTCTGTTTTGGTGACACTGACTTTGAACATCCTTCTGTAACTATTGTCAATTGAAGGTAGAAAATCCAGAATGGAGAGCCAGATTTGGGAAGTGAATAGATTGGTAAGAAGATAGTGTCTGAGAATAGAATGTGGGTTTGGGGGCCATAGCTTATAATAATAGCAATGCTTAGCTCTGTGATAATTCTCAGGAAGTCCTGAGTTCAAATCCATCATCAGACACAAGCTGAATGAGAAAATAAAATTTATTCCATTTCTTGATTGATTCTATTTTTGTAATTAATTCTATGTGTAGTTGATTTTATTCTTTATTTTGTAGAACTCCTTATGACCCTTTCTTTGTCTCTCAGTTAAGAAGTTCATGGGTTCAGAAGTTCAGTCTTTCTCTCTGAGCTAAACTGTCCAATAATTCACCTTAATTCAAAGAAATGTATTATCTCTACACACCTTATTGCCCTTGCAATTGAAGGAGAGCTGTTATCTCACTAACAAGCCTTGTAAGATGCTAGTGGGTGCCAGGAAGTCTCTTATCTCTGTTTCACTAAAAAGCCCCGCAGGATGCAGATGGGCTCTGTAAATCAATGAGTATTTCTTAACTACAAGGAGGCATTGTTGCTAACCCTGAATTCCAGTTTTTAAGCCAATCACGTTGTTTTCCCATCTGTGATGCTGCAGGTTTTGTAACCAATCATATTGTTTTTTCCTGTCTATGATGCTGCCTTCTAGCTTTTGGATGCTCCAATTTTTGTCTTTAAAATTGATCTGTCTGCCCTCATTGAAAGTCTTTTTGCTTGCTGAGGAGCTAAAGAACCCTTTTTAGTGATAGTTACTAGCCCTACCAATAAATTAAGCTACCCCAAATTTTGTGCCTCTATGTGTAGTTGATTTTAATTTTAATAATCATGTGTGACCCTTGGGCAAGTCTATTTGTATCAGTTTCCTCAACTGTAAAATGGGGTTCAGATGAGATAATATTTGTAAAGTGCTTAGCATAGTAGTAGGTTCTTAATAAATGTTTATTTTATTTTTAGGCAGCTAGGTGGCACAGTGGATAGATGACAGGCTTAGAATCAGGAAGACCTAAATTCAATCTAGTCTCAGACACTTATGAGTTATGTCACCCTAGACAATTGACTTAACACCTTTTTGCCTCAGTTTCTTCGATTGTAAAATAGTGGTGTGCATGTCTTAACTTCTTCCAGAGTTGCTGTTTTAAGGATCAAAAGAGATATTTGTGGAGTACTTAGCACAAGGTGTGGCACGTAGTAAGTGCTTGTTACCCTTCTCACCTTTCCATCACATTCTAGAATACATTCCCTAAGAAAACAGTAGTTTTCTTTCAAGATAACAACTGAAATCAATAAGTATTAAGCACCTGTTATATGCTAGACACTGTGCTAAATTCTAGGGATACAAAGAAATGTGAGAAACAGTTTTTACTCCCAAGGAACTCACAATATAATGAGGAACACAGCAAGAAAATAGCTATGTATGAATCATATACATGACGTATGCATGTCATATATATGTATGTATGTATATATATATAACATGACAAACAGAATGAAGGCACTCCTGAGAGTAAGGAGAATTGCAGAAACTTTCTTGTAAAAGTGAGACTTTGAGATTTGAGGGAAACCAGGGAAGCTAGAAGGCAGAAGTAAGGAAGGAGAGAGCTCCAGGTATAGGGAATAATCAGGAAAAATGCATGGAGTCAAGAAACAAGAGTGTTGTAAGGGAGGAACAGCAAAGAGGCCAGTGTCACTAGATTGTAGGGTATATGGAAGGGAAGAGATAGAGTATAAAGAAGACTGGAATGATAGAAAGGGGCAAGATTATGAAAGTTTCCAAAAGACATACAGAGGATTTTATATTTGATCCTAGAGATGATTGGGAGTCACAGTTTATTGAATAGGGGGAGACTTGGTCAGACCTATGGTTTTAAGAAGATCGATTTGACAGCTGAGTGAAGAGTATATTGGAGTAGGGAGAGACCTGATGCAGGGAGACCAACTAGCAGTTATTGCACTAGTCTAAGACTGGAGTGATGAGTGCCTGTACTAATCACAATGGTGGCAGTGAAAGAGGAGAGAATGGAGGATACACAAGACATATAGCATGGAAGAAACAATAGAATTTAGAAACTAATTAAATATGGGGAATGGGAGAGTGAAGGATCAAAGATGACACCTAGGTTGTGAACCTAGGGAAGACTGGGAAGATGATGGTACTCGTGACAATAATAAGTAAATTAGGAAAAGAGAAAAGATAATGAGTTCAATTTTGGACATCTTTGGTACATCCAGTTCAAGATGTCCAGTGTGGGAGATGAGACTGAAGGTCAGGGAAGAGGTTAGGGATGAATAAGTTAGTCTGAGAATCATTTGCATTGAAGTAATAATTGCATCCACTGGAGCTGACAAATTCACCAAGTGAAAATATAAAGGTAGAAGAGAAAAGAACCCAAGATAGAGTCTTGGAGCACATCCACCACTAACAGGCAAGTAACCTGGATCTGTGTTCAAACCTGGCTTCAGACACTTACTAGCTGTGTGACACTGGGCAAGTCACTTAACACCTTATTACCTCAGTTTCACATCTACAATATTGGGACACACTGGAGAAGGAAATGGCAAACTATTGCAGGATCTTTGCTGAGGAAACCCCATGGACAAGTTCATGAGATCACAAATAATTGGACATGATGGAATGTCCGAGTAACAATAGTAGCCTGGATAAAGATCCAACAAAGAAAACTAAGGAGTTATTGGATAGACAGGAAGGAAAGTAGGAGAAATCAATGTCCTGAAAACCAAGAGAGAGAAGATATCAAGGAGAAGGTGATTTATGGTGTCAAACTCTGCAAAGTGGTAAAAAAGAATGAAGATTGCAAAACAGGCCATGAGTTTTGCAATTAAGATATCACTGGTAACTTCAGAGAAATTTTTCAAGTGAATGATGAAGCTAGAAGCCAGACTTCAGAGAGTTAAGAGGAGATTGCGGGGAAAAGAAGTGCACAGCACCTGGAAACAGCCTTGTCAAGGAGTTTAGCTACAAAATGGAATGATAACTTGTAAGGATGGATGGGCTAAATAAGCTTTTTTGAGGCTTAGTGAGAAACAGGTGTGTTTGTAGGAAGTAAGGAAGCAGCCAGTAGATGGGGAGAGATTGAAGTTGAGTGAGAGATTTGACCCGAGAGAAGGAACAGTCTATTGGAGTATGCGGAGTAGTTAGCCTTGGCAAGGAGAAGGAAGGCATTTGCATGATGTGAAATGAAGAGAAGAGTAAATGGCCTCAGGTTTTTCAGGTGAGTGAAATATGAGGCGAGGCTCTCAGCTGAGAACAACTACAAAATGAAAAGGTTTGGAAAAGGCATTGTGGTAAATGGGACAGCGAGTCAATTTCGGGTCGTAAAAGAATTGCCTGGCTGCAATAAGGGTTCATTCAAGTATGGTACATTATGTCTGTGGCAGATTACATTGATGTTGGGTCAATAAATAGTTGCCTCCCCTTTTCTCATCAATCATGTAGTTACCAATCACCACTAGACTTTGCTTTCTCCTTTATTACTGATTGATCTAGCACCTACCTCGCAGGGTTGTTTTGAGGATGAGATATCAATGATTGTCGTTGTTATCTTCCCTGTTGGCATTTGTGGATCCACATCATTATTTCTTGTAGCAAAAATAGCTGCTTCCTCAAGAGATCTACCAACTCCCTCCACTAGAAGCAGATCTTCATGCCTATTAAATATAACTCCAAATGATCAATTGTCCTCTTCCCTGTCTGTATCTTATTCTTCTACCCTCCAATTTCCTGACATAAATGAGAATTTCCCTCTTCCCTTTTATACCTGTAACAACTGTTATGCTATATTCTGGGGCACTGGGGTTCTTGCCCTCTCTTAATAAGGGACTAAGGGGCCCCTAGTTCTGGGCTTATGTAGATAAAGTTCAGTCTTGGGAGAGTCTGGGGAATTCAGGAACCACTAAACTGTGGAGGTAGCCATCTCTCAAAAGTCCACCTCTTGGGGTGGCTAGGTGGTGCAGTGAATAGAGCACCAGCCCTGGAGTCAGGAGGACCTGAGTTCAAATCTGGGCTCAGATACTGCCGTGTGACCTTGAGCAAGTCACTTAACCCCAACTACCCAGCCCTCCCCCCTTCAAAAAGCAAAAAAAAAAAAAGTCCACCTCTTATGATTGTTATTTGGTCACTTGACTTAAGGAAGGAAACAGAAAGCAGAAGAGATAGCTAGGGGTTTAAGACTTAAGCTTTGGTTTGACTAGGCAACACATGCGCTAGCTGCCACATGCACATAGCCATTGTTGATTCCAGGCACAAAAGGAGCCCTTCTCCCCTAAACCCAAGGAAGTCCAATAGAGGTTCCACACTACCAAATCTAGAGAGAGGGAGAAGAGAGTGAGAGCAGATGTCTCTCTCTTTGAAAGCTACTGAGTAGGCACAGCTTCTTGACTCACTGGCATCCTTCTCCTTCTGTCAACATAGATTCCAAGAGATTTTTATGCCAAGGCTGAGCAAGTCTGTGTGGCCGAGCCACAGTCCATGTATACTCCAGTGGAGTTTTCCTCAACTGGAAGATGCCCCAGATCAATAAGTTCCTCCCATAACCTTATTTGAAGGAAGTGCCCAGGCCAGCCCTATATTCACTCCTTCACTCCTCTCCCAGCACCTCACCTCTTTGGTTTTCTCCTCCATTCCCCAGAAGTCTTCTTACCCTAGAAAATGCCTCTGCCTCTATGACCTTCTCATCCTGGGAGATACCTCCACATCTTTGGCCCTGTCTTCTGATTAAAGGATTCTCCCTAGAGCCTCCATTTTTGAGGAAGCACTCAGGCAAGTTATTTGCTTACTTCCAACCCATCTGAGTCGATGATTTCCTGGACTACTTCTCCATCTTGACTCTGTGTGTGTAATTTTGTGCTCCACCCACATCCCCTTTTCAGTTTCCTTTTGTGTGTTGTCTTCCCCCATTAGAATGGACACTCCTTGAGGATAGGGACTTTCTTTTATTTCAAGTGCTTAGCACCGTGCCTGGCACATATTAAGTATGAAATAAATTCTTGTTGACTTGTTTGCTTGAGCAGATTGGGAGTATCCTGATTGCTCCCACTACACATCCTTTTTCTTCTTTGTTTTTCCTTCAAGCCCTCTTCATTGTCCCTGCTAATTTATGAGTAGAAATGGCTACTTTCATTCCACTGTTCTCTTTTTCTTCTAGCTAGAGACCAAAGTGCATATAGGTGTAACCTGTTCTGGGAGAAACACAGAGTACACTAGCTGTAAACCACTGAAAAATTCTCCTTGCCTTACATATATGATTACAGCAATCTCTCTCCATCATCTTTTATCAGACTCTTTTTTTCTTCTAATCTTAAGGTCAGGAAAACATGATGTCAGACCCTGCTTCAGTTGCTCACTTTGGACTGTCACATCACTTCTCTAGGTTTCAGCATCCTCATTTGTAAAATGAGGCTGTTGGATTTGATGACTTCTGAAGTCCCATCCTTCTCCAAATATATGATTCCATGATCTTCTCTTGGCTAACTCTTCTGTCTAACTATTGTGAAAATCTCTCATGATCTATGAGTCTATTAAGAGCCACTTACCCGGTGTTACCATGCCTTTGACATACAAATACTTCATTCTACTTCCCTGGATTCTATACTCTTTGTCTCTGCTCTGATAATTGGATAGGTAAGGAGGGGGAAAGCAAGAATTAATTTATTTAGCAGACAAGACACAGAGACACAAGCCAAAATCCAATTACCTAATAATGCCTACCTCCATTCACCTTATTCTCCAAATTATTCCCTCTACTCCTGTGGACTCTAGGCTCTCTAACCCCACTTGGGGGTTGACACAAGTACCTTTTCTCCTAGATTCTCTCTTTTTTCTGCATTTTCTGGATGCTGTTCTCTCCTGATCCTTCTCCTACCTATCTAATTGTTCGTTCTCAGTCTCCTTTGCTTACTTATCCAAATCATCCCCCTAATCTGGGGTGCACAGACAATTTTCACTTTATGTGTAAATAATTCTGAAAGAAATCCTTATTAAAAAACCCCCACCCGTGTTAGCTTTTCTGTACAATACTGCACATTCTCTTTCTCTCTCTCTCTCTCTCTCTCTCTCTCTCTCTCTCTCTCTCTCTCTCTCTCTCCCTTACCTCCCAACCAACCTAACCCCCCCACCAAAAAAAAAAAAAAAAACCTTTTAAAAAGTAAAAGCTGAGGAATCTCTGGTGCCGGCAAGTAGCATTACTTAAAAAAAAAAAATTATTTAGAGACTTGTAGAAGCATCCACTTGGTAAAGTGAAAACTGTCTATATTTCCTAGGGTTCTACCTCTTCTATATTCTCCCCATACTCTCTCAGGAACTTTATCAACACTCATGGGTTTAGTTATAGTCTCTATGTAGATGACTCATAGATCTACATATCTAGTCTTAGCACCTCCCTTGAACTTCATTCCTGAATCATTAGCTGCATATTTAAAACTGGATGTCCTGGAGACAATTCAACTTAAAACCAAAAAAGAAATCATTGTATTTTTCCACAAGGCCATCCCTCTTCCAAATGTCCATATTTCTATAGAATAATACCATCAGTTGGAAGGCATTATGTGATGACGAAATGATAACAATTGAGAAAACATACCCAAAGTTTTAGAATGTAGCCAAAACAGTCTTCAGAGTTAAATTTATACAACTAAATATTTCCATCAATAAATTTAAAAACACTCAACAAGGAAGAAATACAAAAACTTCTAAAAATCAAAAACAAGACAAGGAAAATTGAGGGCCAAAAAATCCATTGAAGTGATAACAAACTTTTTGTTGTTCAGTCACATCTCCATTTGCAATTTTCTTGGCAAATATAGTTGGAATGGCTTTCTAAAAATCAAAAACAAGACAAGGAAAATTGAGGGCCAAAAAAATCCATTGAAGTGATAACTAAAACTTTTTGTTGTTCAGTCACATCTCCATTTGCAATTTTCTTGGCAAATATAGTTGGAATGGCTTTCCATTTCCTTCCCCACCTCATTTTACAGATGAGGGAAATGAGGCAAACAGGGCTAAGTGACCAGCCCAGGGTCACACAGCTAGTAAGTGTCTGAGGCCAGATCTGAGCTCGATCTTCCTGACTCTAGGTCCAACATTTGATCCACTGTGCCACTCAGCATCTTAACTAAAACTAAGTCATTAAAAAGAAAAACAAAACATATATACATATGTATATGTATATTCCTTTTTGTTTCCATTTTCCTAGTCTCCCAGGTTATAATCCTTATATTATCCTCAATTCCTCACTTTTCCCCTATATCAAAATCTTTGATTTTTTGTGCCTCCACAACATCCCTAGAATCTTTTCTCTTCTCACATGGTAACCACCTTATTTCAGCCCTTCATCATCCCTTAGTTGGATTATTGAAATAGTTTCCTAATTTTTCCTTTCTCCAATGTTCTCCCTATTTCAGGTCTCTCCCCACTCTAATCTGTCTTCCACACTCACCAAACACAAGTCTGACTTCTTCCCCCTTCCCACCTTCATAACTGTCTTTCCCACTAGAAGAAGACAAAAATGATAGCACAAATAGAAAGATGATATGGGTGATGTCTTTTGACTCGCATTTAAACTGGATTTGAGTGAGATGGAATTGCCCCAAAATTGACAGCCTCACTCTCTATACCAGAGTAATTGTAGTCTCATGGTAAGATGAAAATCAAGATGGCTGGTGATGGCACACGATGCAGTGGATGACCTTGGCATCTTTGATATTTGACCAAGCTCTAAACCCTCCACAGAACCTGCTTCAGCCACCTTCATGGCTCGTTGGACCATGTTTACACTTGTCTATTCCATCAAGGAAGTCTTTACATGCTTGGGATGCTTCACATCACCTTAAATCATGATGGGTTTGAGGCCCATTGGTTACCCTCGGTCTGGTTTAGCCCATCTGCCTGGATAGTTTTATGAGGGTGTAGCTGCTGCACAAGCTATAGCTTCTTGGAGCCTTGACTGAGAGCTGGGTGAAGGTGGACCCCAAGGGTGGATGAGCAGCCCTGAAAAAGGCACACAAGTCCACATATCAGAGGTGCTTGTCCTCCCTGGATACCCCATACACCCAGTACCTCAGTACACTCCAAGAGTTCCCTATTGCTTCTAGAATTAATAATTAGTACATCTCCTCTATTTGCCATTTAAAGTTCTTTATAATGTGAGCAGTCTTCTTGCAGTTAGGCGATCACTTTATCTATCTATCTATTTATTTATTGCTTTTTGGAGGGCAGTTGGGGTTAAGTGACTTGCCCAAGGTCACACAGCTAGTTTTCATGTTAAGTATCTGAGGCCAGATTTGAACTCAGGTCCTCCTGACTCCAGGGCCAGTGCTCTACTCACTGTGCCACCTAGCTGCCCCTTAGGCGATCACTTTATTACATTATAGAAGTAATTGCACTAACAAACCTCTGAGATTCTTTAATTCTGAGAGTAAGACAAAAAAGATAGCTTGCCATTTTTACCACCCTAGTTCAGGCTCTCTCACTTGGACTATTCCAATAACCTTTTAATGGCTCTTTCCTTTGAATTTATCCTCTACAGAGATGCCACATTGATGTTCTTCAACTATTGGTGCATCAAAAAGGAAAAAGACCTATGTGTATAAAAATATTTATAGCAGCTCTTCTAGGGGCAAGGAATTGGAAACTGAGGAGATGCACATCAGTTGGGGAATGGCTGAATAAGTTATAGTATATAATTGTGACAGAAGGCTGTTGGAATATAAGAAATGATGAGCAGGATGCTCTCAAAAAAAAAAACTTCGACTTACATAGGTTGATACAGAGTGAGATGTAATGGGTACAAAGTAACGGCAATACTGTAGGATATCAACTGTGAATGACTTGGCTATTCTCAGCAATGCAATGATCTGTGACAATTCTGAAGGACTTAACATGAAAACGGCTGTCTGTCCCCAGAGAAAGAACTGATGGTGTCTGAATACAGATTGAAACAACTTTTTTCACTTTATTTTTCTTGAGTTTTTTTAATCTATGTTTTCTTTCACAACATGACTAATATGGAAATGTTTTGCGTGACTACACATATATAACTTAGATGGAATTGCCTGCCTTCTCAATGAGGGGGGAGGGGAGGGAAGAAGGGAGAGAGTTTGGAACTCAAACTTTTAAAAACAAATGTAAAAAATTGTTGTTTACATGTAACTGGGGGAAAATTTAATACTAAATAAATTAGCCTATTGGTGTAGCAGTGTCATCCCCCTACTCAGAAAGCCCCATTGGCTTCCTGTAGCCTTTGGGATAAAATATGACCTCGCTTGGTATTTAAAGCCCTTCATAATCTGGCTACAGCTAACCTTCAGACTCATTGCACATTACTCTCCCTTTATGGAAAACCAACCTACTTCTTATTTCCTATACATGACGCCTCATCCTCCTTCTTAATATCTTTGCCCAGCCTGTCCCCTCTGCCTGGAATGTACCCATTCTTCATTTCTACTTAAAATCCTTAGCTCCCTTCACTTTTAAATGACACATTCTTTCCCATTTCTTTAGTATGCAGAAACAAAATAAGGAGGGGTGTAAATCAGAGAGAAGGAAGGACATTTACTGACAACTACAGGAATTTTTTTTGAGTGGAAATCCTATATATAGGAGTTCCTTCTAGGATTGAAAGATGGAGGTGAGGAAGAGAGATTCTGGGAACTGTGTCTCACAGGGGCATCCGTCAAGGCAGGGGAGACACAAGCAGCTATTTCCAGAGGAATTAGGAAGCTATAGGATTTCTTTCTCACGTTCGAAGGCCTCCACTCGCTTCCCCACTCCCCACTAATACAGGATATCTCTCCTGCCTCACATTTTCCTAGAGTACTTTGTATGAATCTCTTTTTTTTTGTCATTGCATTCTTCTTTTATTCCTCCTTATTCACATGCATTCTCCCATTAGGTGAACTCTTTGAAGCTAAGATTGTGTTTTTCATCTTAATATCTCATTATCTGGTATCATGCAATATGTGAAGAACATCTAACATATGCTTGATTGACCTGAATCGAACTATTCACTTATCTGAGGTGGGTGAAGGCATTCTTCCTGAAGGTAGGGAGATGAATGAGGTAGGGAAATTTGAATGATTTCGAGGCTGTTACCAAATGTTATCATATTTCAGGACTTTCTGCAAAAGATCACATTGACAGAGCAGAGTTGGGATGAGGGGTGGGGGGAAAGGAGGAGGGCCGTCATGGCAGGGAGAAGGGCAAGGAGGATCCTGAAACTCTCCTTCTTCGGTAAAGAAGCCAGATGAAGACCTGAGTGCTGGAGCTCCTTAGGACAGCTCCAGGGTTCAAAGGACAATGCACACCTTCACCGACTCATGGGGATAGGGACTTTGGATTACTGTTTCAAAATGTGGGTCGGGGGTGGGGTTCAGTCTTGTAGACTTCAGGCTAGTCTGTGTCAAGTGAAAGCTCATTCTGTGTGAATTTGTTTTGCTTCAATAAGCATATTTCTAACAAAGGTTTTGTTTTTCTCTTTTCTTCTTTGAAAGGTAGAAAGGTAGGAGGGAGAAATGGTAAATGTAGCTCACTTAAGCTCCACTTCCCCCCCTCATGCCTGTGGGCTGTATGGGAGAGTTGGGCTGCTAGTAGACCACATTGAATGCTCACAAATTGGGATCTCGGACAGAAACATTTAGAGCCATCAGGGTAATGACCTTCCTGATGTTTGGAGGATTTGCAGCCGTCTCTTGAATACATGAACAAAATGAAATGAATCAAAACCAAAATCTCAATTTCTTTGAACTTTATGTTGAGATGGTTTTCCTCCATCTGTCTCCATTTCCCAGATGCAAATTCTAGTTTTTATCTTTGCCTCATTTTGAGAAGGTTTGCATTTGATCATGGTTATTCACATAAGGGGAAGAGGCACATAACATCTAGCTCTATTTGGTTCCTTTTGCAAATGGAGGAATAAAGCTTATTTATATCTTTATTTCCCGAGAGTAGAAAATATTGCATTTTGTTACTATTCAGCCTTGGATCCTGAATTAAATGGATAATAATCAATTAACAAGTATTTACTGAGCATCTACTATGTGTTAGGAGATGGGACTACAAATGTAAGAAATCAAACAATCCCTGCCCTCAAGATGCTGTTATTGCTTCAGAACTAGAAAGGACCACAAGATCTGACCTCCTCAAGCAGAAAATTGAGTGCCAAAAAGAAACTTCCCTTTTGTAGATGATCAGAAAAAGATATCATGTTAACTTTGCCATTTTATACTATGATCATTAATTTATCTGGCATTTAACAAAAATATCTAATAATAATTATACCTAACATTTATACAATGCTTAGTATTAAGTGTTTTGTAACATCATTCGATCCTCCTAACAATCCTGGGAGATAGGTGCTACACTATCCTCATGGAAACTGAGGCAAACAGAAATTAAGTGACTTGTCCAAGATCATTCAACTGGATTTGAATTTAGGCCTTCCTGATTCTAGACCTGGTTGTACTGCCTAGTTGTCCCTATATATTACAGTTCATAAGAATCACTGTAAAAGCACTTTCACACTAATATACTAACTAAATCTAAGGTACATACAAACCACAACATTTGAGAGAATCATGATACTACCACTATGGCTAGGAGAGTGTTGTAACTGAGGCCAGCATCCTCCTGGAGACTGAAACACATCTGGTGAGATGTCCTAAGGGGAAGTAAAGGTCTGAGTCAGAGAGAACCAGAGGCCAAGAACAAGAGCTAAGGAATGACACAGGAACATGACATAGTTACAGTGGATAGTGAGACATGGACTCTAGTATTGATTAGCATGAGCAGTATTTTATAGTCTATGGATCATTTGGATTGGCAAATGCTGCCCTGGCCCACAGGCTCCTCCAGCACTGTCTGCCATGCCTGTGCTGGTGGTTAGGCCCTGACAGTCCAAGCTAGGAGTAGGCAAGGTAGGTAGCCTCCTTAGGCACAGCACCTAGAAGGTTTCAGCACCTTTTATTTCCTTTTTTATTTTTGTGTGTTGGGGGGCTAATTGGGGTTAAGTAACTTGCCCAAGGTCACATGGCTAGTAAGTGTTAAGTGTCTGAGCCTGGATTTGAACTCAGGTCTTCCTGACTCTAGGGCTGGTGCTCTATTCACTGTGCCACCTAGCTGCCTCTAGCAACTCTTAATATTACTTTAATTTATGCACTAAATTTTCTTTAATATTTCATGAGTCTATGACTTAATAGATATGAGTGCTCCCTCCATGGCTACAGTTTGGCCCCCATTCACGTCTTCTTATGATATGACATTCTTTTGATGTCCTCTATGTTTTCTGCTGAGGACCTATATGCAATACATTAGAACCCTTTCCTCAAGTCTTAATACTTAATGAATATCAGTGTAATGCTTAGCTAAGGTTACAATTACAACAACACAGAACTGCTGGGCCCAGCTGAAAGGACCCCTCCCACTCAGGGGTCCCTTCAGCTCTGGGCTCATTCTAGTAGACTGGCTTCAGTCCTATGGAAGTCAGACAACTAAAGAACAGGGTCAGCTCCAGGGAGAATCACTTAAAATTTAGGTTTGGCTCATGCCAGATATAGGCCAACTATTTATTTCCTCTACACAAAAGAAATGCTTACACTCAAAAGGCTCACAAGCACATGTTGACAAAGCAGCAACTTGCAACAACTGGGTTCTCTTGAGAGGCTGAAAATGGAAATGCGAATTATAGGAGCACTGTATCTTCATCTCAGCTTTACCTTGTCTCCCCAAGCTGGGCCAGTGGTTGGGACACCGCCCCCAATGGTGGCTGCCTCCTCAAAGGAACATGGGAACTGCTGTAGGGGCACATCCCACACCGATTGAGGGCAGTTAGGACCTTCAGATTTCTTGAAATGACAAGGTTGTTTTGATGAATGGAAATGTCCATCTCAGGATGGATGTTCAGTCACCTGTACTCAGGGAAAGAAATGCAAAGCTGAAGTGGCAGCCATAGGCTCTAAAACCAAGCTTGTCTAACCATGCCACTGGTCCAGATGCCATGTGTGAGCAGGGTTCACTCATATCTGTTAAGGTTAGGGGAGGGCTCCTCTTCCTCATTTCTCTCTGGGGTGGGGGGAGGGAGAGAGAGGGAGAAAGAGAGAGGGGGGGGGCAAAGAGGCAGAAACAGAGACAGAGACATAGAGAGAGACACAGAAAAGTGGGAGAAAGAGACAGAGAGACACACACAGATGGGGGGAGATAGAAAAGAGAGGGAACGAGAGAGAGTCAGAGACAGAGACAGAGAGATTGTTAGTTACAGAGACAGGAAGGAAGATCATAGAGGGATGAATTCCTCCTTTTAATATGTACAGAGTGGGAAGTTCTTCTTGGCTCATTAGCTAATCTTTCCTGATATATTTTCCTTCTCTTCATGGTGGCCAACTCTGTTAACATTGAGTCCTGGAAGTTGCCAAGGGGCTCAGCACATATTCTGTGTACATTGTTAGGCAGAGCTGATAGGTGGAGAAATTTTCCTTTATTATACTCATTACACACATATTTTCAGTGCCAAAAATTTCCACTCCTTGTGTTATATAGATGTTGGTTCTGTGATAAGCATGTGTTAGGGTGTAGAAACATGTGTTAGGGCTGTAGAAGACTATTATTAATCATCTCTGTACTAATTCAGAAGGCCCAAGTCCATACCTACCTCACCAGGCACCTACCATTCCTTCTTAGATTCTACAAACCCCTTCCAGAGATAAATCAAGTTCCTTGTCTCAGAAGTTTCTCCCAGTCCCTACCTCCCTATAAAGTGCCTTCTCTAAGACTGTGCCAGGAAATAAGTCATTTGGGTACTGCCAATGTTTTTCCATTCAATTATTCATTGGGCTATAAAAATCCCTCTCCTCGAGCTGGATCTGTGTGGGCTGGCTCAACACTGGAGCAATGCCCTATTTGTTGCTATGTACCTTAAACTAGTGACGCTCACAGCATTCCTCAGAGTACAGGATGCTGAAGTTCTGGCCTCACTGTGATGAATGGGACCTACAACTTCAAGACTAGAGTGAGTGGATTGTTGGGCTGCTTGATTTACTTATTTCTGTGTATCCTTCAATAAACATCTCAAGCATTTTTATACAAGGTCTGTTGGGCAAATCACTTTTAACACCTTATCATTTGAAACTAAGTGGTACAGAAATTCTGTAGTCTGAGTTTAGATACAAATCTGCCAAAGATAATTTATTAATTAAATTATTCTAAGCATCTCTCCTTAAGGAGAGAAAAAATTCAAAGGAACAGAAATCTCAGAGAAATGTGTTTGAAAAATCTCTTTGCCTAAAATGACACACAGGTTATAGAGTTCCTGAACAAAGGCAAAATTCCATAATGAAGATTAAATGGAAGGACAAAATCTAGGTAGTAGTTTTGAGTCACCAAACAAAATAACCATCCTTTCATTTTTAGTGCACCCTGGAGAATTCTTTTCCTAAAACCATTCTATATTCAATCCTTCTTTAACCATTCCCTCTAAAGATTCTCTCTCTCTCTCTCTCTCTCTCTCTCTCTCTCTCTCTCTCTCTCTCTCTCTCTCTCAGAACCAGGAGAATATTGTATACAGTAACAGCAATGTTGTGCAATGATCAACTGTGAATGACTTAGCTATTATTAGCAATACAATGATACAAGACAATTCCAAAGGACTCGTGATGAAAAATGTTATCCACCTCCAGAGAAAGAACTGATGGCGTCTGAAGGCAGATTGACTTTCTTTATATTTTTTGGTGCAGTTTTTTTGTTTCTCTTCTTTCATAACATGACTAATATGGAAATGTTTTGCATGATTGCACATGTATAACTTATTTTGTATTACTTACTGTCTCAAGGAGGGGAGAGGGGAAGGAGGGAGGGAGAGAATTTGGAACTCAAAATTTTTAAAAAAATGAATGTTAAAAAATGTTTAAAATGAATGTTAAAAATTGGTTTTACATGTAATTGGGGAAAAGTTAAATATTATTTAAAAGATTCTCTTTTTCTTCTTGGTCGAAGGTGAATTCAGGGGTACTTCTATTGATTAAATTAACCAAAGAACTTCCTTCTCTTAGACTGATCATTTTCAGGGAAGATTCCTTCCTGGACCTCTCCCTTAGAAACTAGTTAGACCTTGGATGAGAAGGATATTTTTAAAATTCATCTACGGTATTTTTTTTAGTTGAGTTAAGCTTTTTATTTAATGCTACAAAAATATTTAGTCAAACAGACCAAAGCCCATGTCATCACTGGACTCTTGGGATTCTTCTTTTTTTGCTTCCTCTTTCTTTTCTTCAGCTGGGGCAGCTGTGCTAGCAGGAACAGCCCCTCCAACAGGGGCAGCACCACCAGCTGCTGGGGAAGGTCCACCAACTCCTCCGTTGCAGATGACACTTGCAATGTTGACATTGCACAGGGCCTTCAAAAATAATCCAGACCAGAATGGCTCAACATTTGCACCTGTGGCTTTAATGAGGACATTGATTTTATCCTCCGTTATCATAACCTCATTGTTGTGAAGGGGGGCAGAGTAAATGCAGGCAAGCTCAGAGATGGCCATTTCCGGAAGATGGATGAGGAGAGCCTTGTTTGTAGTGGTGCTAATCACTGACTGAAGTGAGGGTTCAACCCAATGTGGCCTTAGCTGCTGAAGAAGAACCAAGCACCTTACAGGCAACTGAAGAGAAAAGCACCTAGGGTATTGTTTTGAAATTGTAAAGGAAAAATGGTAAGATTTCTCATTCACATTGGACCAAGGACTTTAGACTAAAGTATTTTATGAATATTATTTTGTAATATGTAATCTATAAGGAGGGAAAAGGGTAAAGAGGGAAATACTTAGTAGTGTGGTTTATGCAATAAAGGCTCAAGACTTTTGTACCCAATAATACATAGGACTTTTCAAGCCTGCCTAGCACACAAAAATGTCTTATACCATCTCTGAACCGCATTCATCAGACCAAGTAATGAGACAAAATCACTTCCATTTCAGTCTCAATTTTAAAAATGTTATTCATACCTTTGCTATATTATGTATGTATGCATGTTATTTTGCCTGTTTGGTAGCATTGATGACAGATGGGACTATAGCATTACCTTTGTAATTTTCAACATTTGTAGCTCTGTGTGTGTCTTCCTTTCTTTGCCCACCACTGCAAACTTTTTGAGAGTGTTGTTTAACTTTGTTTTTTCCTTCCTTTCTTCCTCCCTCCCTCTTCCTTCCTTCCTTTCTTCCTTCCTTCCTTTCTTCCTTCCTTTCTTCTTCCTTCCTTCTTCTTTTCCTCCTTTCTTTCCTCCTTTCTTTCTTTCTTTCTTTCTTTCTTTCTTTCTTTCTTTCTTTCTCTCTCTCTCTTTCTTTCTTTCTTTCTTTCTTTCTTGCTTTCTTTCTTTCTTTCTCGCTTTCTTTCTTTCTTTCTTTCTTTCTTTCTTTCTTTCTTTCTTTCTTCCTTCCTTCCTTCCTTCCTTCCTTCGTTCCTTCCTTCCTTCCTTCCTTCCTTCCTTCCTTTCTTTCTTTCTTTCTTTCTTTCTTTCTTTCTTTCTTTCTTTCTTTCTTTCTTCCTTTCTTTTTTTCCTTCCTTCCTTCCTCCTCATTACTTAGTTGCATGTTGCCTCCATGTCCATTGAAAAAAGATGAAAAATACCAATTTTGTTGGGAATAGGGGATTTGGTAACTGTCCAAGAAGACAGAAAATACTGGGCCAAGATAATTTAATTTAACAATTATTGCAGTGTGCTAGAAAATACTTCAAGGTTATGAATCTACATCTCTTTCCCATTTTATTTGTTTATTGTTGTTGTTGTTCAGTTGTATGTGACTGTTTGTGACCCCGTGGAACATATGGTACATAGGGTTTTCTTTGCAAAGACACAGCAGTGGTTTGCCATTTCCTTCTCCAGTGAACAAGGCAGACAGAGGTTAAGTGACTTGCCCAAAGTCACACAGATAGTAAGTATCTGAGGCCAGATTTGAACTCAGGTCTTCCTGACTCTAGGCCCAGCACTCCATCCACTAAGCTACCTAGCGATCCACTCCCCCTCCCCCCAGTGTATTTGTACAATATCTTAACAGATACTTAAAAAAATTTCACTGTTCTTAATTTATATGGTAGCTTAGGATTCCAAACATGTTAGAATTGGGTCACAATTAGACAGGTAGATAGATACAGCATTTAATTCTTATTATGCACTATGCAAAAGAGAGTTAGAAAGCAGGGGTGGGGAGGGGATGAGGATGGGGGAATACATTCGCCAAAAGCTTGTCATGAAGAAGTTAAGAATGTGAGTTGATCTGGGAATGAAGTGATCATGGCTGGGTCCCTTCCTGAAATGGCGATTCCAGTGAGGGAGTCTCCAAGAAGGAAACAAAGGCCTCCGTGCAGAGGTCAGTTGGGAAAGAGGTAGAGAAGTGCAGACTGATATCATTAGTAGTAGTTGAAGCAACGTCTTACATTTGCATAATTCTGTCTAGGTTATAAGCACTCTGTATACATGATCTCACTTGATCTCCTCAACAACCTTTCTGCTGAAGAGTGCAATTATCTTGGCCTCCGTTTTATAGATGAAGAAATGGAAACTCAGAGAAAGACTTTGAATTCTGGCTGTTACTTAGTAACTGTATGACCTTAGACTTTACTTCTATGGACAATGAAAGGTAAATCATCTTTAAGCTTTCTTCGACTATGAACCCATGAACTTAAGATCCTTTGGCTTCACAGAATCACAGAATGAGAAGGGACCTTGGAGAATAATTAGTCCAACCTGCTCATTTTACAGATGAGGGGCAAATTGACATGCCCAAATTCGCTCAGTTTATAAATGGTAAAGCTGGGACTTGGACTTTTAATTCCCAGTAGAATAAGCTCTTTCCACTATACCACACTGTCTCTTCAGGACCTAAAATATCACTTTCTTTTTTAAATAAATAGTATTTTATTTTTTCTAATTACATATAAAGATCATTTTCAACATTAATTTTTTACAAGATTTTGAGTTCCAAATTTTTCTCCCCTCTCCCTCTCCCCCCTCCCCAAGATGGCAAGCAGTCTGATATAGGTTATACATGTTTAATCGTATTAAACATGTAAAGTATCACTTTCTAGTTTGATTTGTCCAACACAAAAGGGGCAGCAAGTATTTTGGCATTTGTGATGTCATCCAAAATTGTCTTGCCTAGAACAGTGATTTTTAATATCCCCACTATTCAATCATTACTCTCACTGACTAGTATACCCCTTGTTGCTGCCTTGTGTGGTGTTAAGATGATGAACGCTGAGGATGAATAAATGCTTGTTTGGTGAATGAAAGTGGACAAAGAAGAAATTTCCACTTCTCTTTTGGGAATTTGTAGTTAGCTTTTCATTGGGCATGTGAACTGGCTCCTGGAGGTTGGGTCAGGAAGGTACTAAGAGCTGCAAACTGGAATTCTGGAATTTCAGATCCTAGGTATGTCTACCCAGCTTAATTTGGTGACCTTGAACAAATTAATGAACCCCTCCACACTTCAGCCTCTTGAGTTTTATAATGGGAAAGTTGTATATACCTTAAGGATATTAAAAACATTCATTGAATTATAGAGGTGGAAGAATTTTAGTGATTTCATGGTCAAAAGGTTTAGCATCTTTGGGGTCACCAAACTACTCCTGTCCTGCAGCCAGTGAGCTAAGAATGTTTTTTCTTTTACCTTTTACAACACAATAAAACTTTATTTTAAAAGATAAAAACCATTCTTAACTCTTGGGCAAAGCCAAGCACTGGGTGCAGGCCATAGTTTGCTGACCACTGACCTAATCCAACCATTTCATCTTATAAATGAAGAAACTGACTCCCTACGAGTATGAGCATGAGTAATTTACTCAACACCCAACCAAACCTGGGGTATTTTTATTGCTGTGTTTGTAGAGTGAGACATGATTCCTAATTGATGTAAAGAATGCTTGTTCAGTGCTGCAGATCTTCATGAGGAGCAAAGGGCAACACTCTTTGTTAGAAAGATACATATAAGGGGTGGCTAGGTGGTTCAGTGGATAGAGCACTAGCCCTGCAGTCAGGAAGACCTGAGTTAAAATTTGAGCTCAGACACTTAACACAAAAAACTAGCTGTGTGACCTTGGGCAAGTCACTTAACCTCAATTGCCCTACCTTCCCCCCAAAAAAACAGAGCGAGAGAGAGAGAGAGAGAGACATATAAAGACCTTAGAAATTATAGATAGACACGCAGAAGAATGTGATTCCTCATTCATCCTTAATTTTCCAACTTCTTGAGAAGACTTGTCCCAATGAGTGAGGATGATCCAGTATTTTGTGTTAAGATATCATCTTAGTCCCAGAAAAAACTCATTCACTTGCATATTTTTCAGTATATGCTATTCTGTAAAAAAGTCTTCTGTTTTTGTTCTATATTTTGCTTGGAGAAATGGATTAACTTGTCCTTTGTATAACCAGGATTTGGCAGGGAGAAGTTGGGGATACCCTTCCCCTTAAAAGTGACCAGGGAAGTGTATTTGTTTTGATCCCTACCCCTAAATGGTATTCTCAAATCAGTTGCATTATTTTTGTTGCAACTAAAGCTTTTCAAATTAATTTCATTTCGTGTAGTTGAAATTATTGAAAATACCCATTTCATCTTTTCTGATTGCCTCTTTCCCTTGTTTAAGAATCCACCTCCTAAGGGGCGGCTAGGTGGTGCAGTGAATAGAGCACCGGCCCTGGAGTCAGAAGGACCTGAGTTCAGATACGGCCCCTCAGACACTTAACGCACGCAAACAAAAACCTAGCCGTGTAACCTTAGCCAAGTTACTTAACCCCAATTGCCCTCCAAAAAAAAAAAAAGAATCCACCTCCTAGTCATAGCAGTAAAAGGTATGACGTCTAATTTTTTTTTAACAGGTATTCAGTTCTTATATTCTTTTTTGAGCTTATTGTAGCATATGGTGGTTAGATATTGATCTAAACCAGATTTCTAAGTAGTATGCTGAATAGAATGATGGATGCAGGGTAAGCAAGACCTAAGTTCAAATCTTACTTCATACCTTTACTAGCTATGTAACCTGGGAATGCCATTTAACCACTATCTGCCTCAGTTTCCTCATCTGTAAAATGGGGATAATTATAGCACCTACTTCACAGGATTTTTATAAGGATAAAATGAAATAACATTTATAGAGCTCTTTGCAAACTTACAATGCATTTGTTTATCTATGTATTTATTTCTACCAAACTGCTTTCCAATTTTCCAAGCAACTATGGTGAAAAAGAGATTGTTACATAAGTAATTCATAATCTTAGAGAAGCTATTCCTTTTAAGGGACAATTTTGAATCACATACATCCCGCTCTATTAATAAAGACTTCTCTACCACATTTAATCCGGAGTCATTTTATCCCTGTCTACCTTTGCACAAATCCAGAAAGCACCTGGGTGTCAAGTGTAAGTATTATATAGTAATAATAATATAAAATTGTGAATTATGATAGAAAATATTTCTTTGAAAATTTATTTATTAGGGGGGCTTTTAATACATGTGTAGAGAAAGTTGGTTAATCATGGAGGCTCCTACTGGAGAGAGTGACTGAGGGTTTGTGTGATGGATTTGAAGGGAGATTTGTGGACAAGGCTCTTAGATAAATCACAAGACAATATGCAAACATCTATGTATAAACAAGATATAAACAGGATGAATTGAAGATAATCCAATATATGGATATGGACAGATTTGTGTACACATATACATATATACATATACACATTTTATTTCAGTCTTATTCTCCCCAGTCTCACAGGAAAATGAAGTTGGAGACCTAAACAAAACAGTAATCCAGATTATTTTAGAGGGAGCCTGATGAGGTTCTGGATAGAGTGGGAGGGGAAGTTAAGAAGTTAAGAAGACTAGACATTGAATCTTGCCTTGAAGATTGCCTAACTGTGTGGTTGGGGGCAAGTTACTTAAGCTCTTTATGTCTCAATTTCTTCAACTGTGTTGAATACCACATAATAATACAACATAATAATAATAATAGCACTTCTCACAAGGTAGTTGTGAGGATTAAATAATATAAATTATGCACACATAAAGCACTATCTAAATGGTGTGATTATTATATCATCCCATGTGACTCTTGTTCATGTTTTCCTGTAAACTCTTGACAGGGAGTTCATCAGAACTGACAGAAGCTTTCCTCTAGATCCAATAACATCAATTGAAAACCAAGGGAGAACTTTTTCCCACTTATATAACCTTTTCTGGTCATAAATTTTCCTGATAATATCATCTATGCCATTTCTCCTTGATAACCCTTCATCAGAAGGAAGGAAGGAAAGAAGAAAGGAAAGAAGGAATGAAGGAAGAAGAAAAAAATTTATTAAGTGATTAATTTGTGCAAGATATTGTGCTAAGCTCTAAATATCATTTGGTCATCACAGCAGTCCTGTAAGGTAGGTACTACTATTATCCCTTTTTAACAGATGAGGAAACTTAGACAGAGGCTAAGTGATTTTTCCAGGACCAAACAGCTAGAAAATATCTGAGTCCAGATAGAACTCAGGTCTTCCTGACTCCAGGTCCAGCATTCTATCCATTGCACCCTGTAGACTCTGTACCAGTAGTATGGTATGGTATGGTCTGCCCGTATTCATCATCTAGCTTTCCTTTGTCTTTTGCTTGGCATAAACATTTAATCCCTTAGATACTAGTATTTCATGCTTTATAATTATAGCATAAAGTGGAAAAATATTTAAAAATGTAAACCTTTTGAGGGGTATGGGGAAAGACAATGGGGTGAACTGTCTCATGTAGGGAGGGGAGGAACAGGAAGGCAAAAAGGCAAAACCTTATTCTCATTGAATTTGGACCAGGGAGAGAATGACATGCATACTAAATAGGGTGTCCCACCCTACAGGAGCATGGGAGGGGGGAGGGGGGAAGGTGGTGGAGGAGAGGGAGGGCTAGGGGAAAGGGAAGTTGGAAGCACCCACTTTTGAAAAGGGACAGGATCAAGGTGGGGAGTGGACTAGGTGGAAGGTGGGATGGGAGGGAGGGAAATATAGTCAGTCTTTTACAATATATCTACTATGGTAATGTTTTGCATAGCTACACATGTACAGCATATACTGAGTTGCTTATCTTCCTTTTAAAATCAATTTTAAAAAATATATAAATACTATGATTAATATTATTTTGCATATAATTGGGAGATAAGATGTGCAGGCAATGGGGTGCGGGAATTCACCTCACCCTACTGGAAAAGTCGAAGGGGGTATGGGAGAAGAGATGGGAGAGAGCAGATTGGTTGAGGGGATATCCTGTGGGACTACTATTCTGGGGTGGTGGGTAGGGGAAAAATTATAACTCAAAATCTGACAGAAATGAATGATGTAAACCAGAAGTTAATAAAGCATTTGGGAAAAAAAATGTAAGCCTTTGTTGTAAGGAGAAGTTTAGAATTGTGAAAAGCACAATTATTTCCCAAATGCAATTCAGCTTTCTATCCATCTTTTTAATTCTGGGCTCCTTTTTTGGGTCTGTTCAACAACATATTAAAATCTGGAGAAAAGGCAATTTTCACTTACTTTTTGGGGCATGGTTAGGCAGAACTCTTGAGTCATGAGCTGTCTCATTTAGGATTCTTGGCAACATCTCAGGGCTTGAAGCAGTAAGTGTAGGTACATTTGGAGGATCTGATCCTCTACAGGACTTTCCTCTTCCATTTGGACTCTGTCCTTTCAGTGGGTATCCTCTATGACAGTGACAAACATCCCTGGGGAACATATATCTTCTTGTGCTTGATTTTTATAACCAAACAGTCATCAAATAACATTATCTATGTTGTCACATCTTTTAAGGAATCCTATATACATTTTGAAGGAGAACTTTTATGATTGCCTTTTACTGTACCAAAACAAATGCTTTTAAAAAAATAGTTGATAAACAGTAAGCATAGAGCAGTCTTTTATTTTCTGCCCTTTTTGGCCAATTCTTACTTTTTTTTATGGTCCAACCTTCTCATTAAATTTTTTTTGTTAAGCATTTTATTTTTCCCCAATTAGATGCAAAAACAATTTTTAAAATTTGTTTTTAAAACTTTGAGCTCCAAATTCTCTCCTTTGTTCCATCCCCACACTCCTCATTGAGAAGGCAAGCAATTTGATATAGGTTACACATGTCTAGTCATGCAAAACATACTTCCCTATTAGTCAAGCTGTGGAAGAAAACACAGACAAAAAAAAAACAAGTCAAGAAAAATAAAGTTAGAAAAAGTATGCTTCAATCTATGTTCAGACACCATCAGTTCTTTCTCTGCGGCTGGATTTTTCATCATAATTCTTTCAGAGTTGTCTTAGATCATTGTATTACTGAGAATAGCTAAGTAATTCACAGCTGATCATCTTAAAATATTGCTGTTACAACAGTACATGTCACTTTGCATCAGCTTCTGTTAGTCTTCACAGGTTTTTCTGAGAGTATCTTGCTCATCATTTCTTATAGTACAATAATATTCCATCACAACCACATGCCAAAATTTGTTCAGTCATTCCCCAGTTGATGAGCATCTCCTCAATTTCTAATTCTTTGCCACCAGAAGAGAGGTGGTATAAATATTTTTGTATATATAGGTTCTTTTCCGTTTTGTTTCTTATCTCTTTTTGGTTACAGACCTAGTAGTGGTATTGATAGGTCAAAAGGTATGCATGGTTTTATAGCCCTTTAAGCATAGTTCCAAATTGCTCTACAGAATAGTTGAATCAGGTCAAAACACCATCAACAATGCATTAATGTCTCATTTCCCCCATGGTCTTCATTTTGTCATTTTCCTTTCCTGACCTATTAACCAATCTAATAGGTATGAGGTAGTACCACAGAATTTGTTTAAATTGTATTTCTCCACTCAATAAAGGTTTAGAGCATTTTTTTTCATATGGCTATAGATGTCTTTGATTACTTTGTTTGAAAGGTATTCACATCTTTTTATCATTTATCAATAGGGTAATGGCTCTTATTTTTATAAATTTGACTCTATAAGTTTGAGAAATGAGGTGTTAGAGAAAGTTGCTTCAAAATTTTTTCACAGTTATTATTTTTCACTGTATTTCCCTCCATCCTATTTCCCCCTCTGTTTATTCTATTCTCTCTCACTTCCACCCCATCCCTCCTCAAAAGTGTTTTTGCTTCTGACTACTGTCTCTTCCAATCTGCCCTCCTTTCTGTCACCCCACATTCTCTTATCCCCTTCCCTTCCTACTTTCCTGTAGGATAAGATAGATTTCTATACACAACTGAGTGTGTATACCATTCCCTTTTGTGCCAATTCTGATGAGAGTAAAGCTCACTTACTCCCCCGCTCAGCAACCCCATCTTCCTCTGCAGAATAGCTCTTTCTTGACTCTTATGTGAGATAATTTGCCCCATTCTACCTTTCCATTTCACTTTCTCCTAATGCATTCCTTTATCACCCTCTTAATTTGATATTTTTAGATATCATCCCTTCATATTTAACTCACACCTGTGCTCTTTGTCTATATATACTCCTTCTAATTGCCCTAGTAATAAGAAAGTCCTTATGAGTTACAAGTATCATTTTCCCACCTAGGAATGTAAACAGTTTAACCTACTTAAGTCTCTCATTATTTTTCTTTCTTGTTTACCTTTTTATGCTTCTCTTGATTATTGTATTTGAAAGTCAAAATTTCTATTCAGCTCTGGTCTTTCATCAAGAATGCTTGAAAGTTCTCTATTTCATTGAATATCCATTTTTCCACCTGAAGGATTATTTTCACTTTTGCTAGGTATGTGATTCTTGGTTGTAATCCTAGCTCCTTTGCCCTCTGGAATATCATATTCCAAGCCCTCCAATCTTTTAATGTAGAAGCTGCTAAATCTTGTGTTATCCTGACTGTGGCTCTACCATACTTTAATTGTTGCTTTCTGGCTGCTTGAAACATTTTCTTCTTTATTTGGGAGCTCTGGAATTTGGCCATAACATTCCTGGGAGTTTTCATTTTAGGATCTCTTTCAGGAGGTGATTAGTGGATTCTTTTAATTTCTATTTTACCCTTTGGTTCTAGAATATCAGGAAAATTTTCCTTGATAATTTCTTGAAAGATGATGCCTAGGCTCCTTTTTTAATCATGTCTTTCAGGAAATCTAATAATTTTCAAATTATCTCTCCAGGATATATTTTCCAGGTCAGTTATTTTTCCAATGAGATATTTAATATTGTCTCCTATTTTTTTTATTCTTTTGGTTTTGTTTTATTATTTCTTGCTTTCTCATAGAGCCATTAACTTCCATTTGCTCAATTCTAATTTTTAAGGAATTATTTTCTTCAGTGAGCTTTTGTATCTCCTTTTCCCATTTGGTCAATCTAATTTTCAAGGAGTTTGCTTTTTTATTCTTCACTGAATTTTTATGCCTCTTTTCGAATTTGGCCAATTCTGCTTTTCAAGACATTATTCTTTTCAATTTTTTGTACCTCTTTTATCATTTAGTCTATTCTGTTTTTTTAAGGTATTATTTTCTTCAGTTTTTGGGATGTCTCCTTTACCAAGTTATTGACTTTTTTTCATGATTTCCTTGAATTATTCTTATTTCTCTTTCCAATTTTCCCCTGCCTCTCTTGATTTTAAAAAATCCTTTTTTGAGCCATTCCATGACCTGAGACCAATTCATATTTTTCTTGGAGGCTTTGAATGTCAGAACTTTGAATTTGCTATCTTCTTCTGAGTGTGTATTTTGATCTTTCTTATCACCATGGTAATTTTCTTTGGTCAGAATTTTTTTTTTTCTGTTATTTGCTCATTTTTCCAGTCTATTTCTTGACTTTTATCTTTTTTGTTAAAGTGGGACTCTGCTCCATGGTGGAACTATGGCCTATACAGAAAAAATAATGGGCAGAATCTGCAATGCTAAATCTCCTCAAAGAAACAAAAGAGAGAACAATAGATTGGGGATTTAAATATCCTGAAGTGAAGGGCAATTTAGAAGAAAAGAAGTAAAAAATGATAACATTAAAAGAAAATATGCTCACTCTTTGAGCAAAACATATTGATCCCCAAGACAATATGAATAGAGAAAACCTAAAGATCATAGGTTTCCCAGAAGAACACAACAGGCCAAAAACCTTTAACACTACAGTACAGACAACAATAGAAGAAAACTGCCAGAATTTATGAAAATAAAAAAGGAAATACTAACTGAAAGAATTCATAGATTGCCTCAAAAAATCATACCCCAATTTAATAATTCAATTACAAGCAACAGGTTCTGCTTGTAATTGGCATTGGTCAAAATAACTCCTTATAATTGATTTAATTCCATTTTCATTAGTGGTATATTCACCATTTTCATTTTTGGTGTGAGTGATTTGGTTTTCTTCTCTCTTTTTAAAAATCAAATTAACTAATTGTTTATTTATTCATAAAACCTATTCCTAGTTTTGTTTAGGAGTAATATGTTCCAAAGAGCAATGGATGCAGGATACCATTGAGGACAACATACTCTGCCAATCTTTAGCTTAATCAGAAATGAAAAAAAAAAAGAATTTTTAACAATAAATAGGAGTTTGAAACATTATTAGAACTAAAATCAGACCTGAAGAGATTATTTGCTTTTCAAACATACCATACAATAGAGATAGAGGAGTGAATAAAGGTGGCACCCAAAGACAGCAACAGAGAGACCAATGATAAACTTCATTCTAAATGTGTACAGGGAGACTGGGGTGAAGTAAAGGTGGATGTTTGGTGGAGGTAACAGTGAAGATGTGGACCTGGGGCATTATGGACAGAACCTGTCAATACCCTCTCTATAGGTGTAATGCCAATGTATACCCATAGCAAATGCTATGAATGTACATACATATTTCCAGGGTTGGTTTGCAAAATATAATTAATTCTCCTCATCCAAGACCAAACCAAAACATTTATTTGAAATATAGTTTTTGGGGTCCTAGAAGGAGAGATTTAGCAAAATACTCATCACCAATCCAGGAAGCACCAATATCTCAAGTGTTCTCTCTGTCAAGCCTTCCAGCAAGCAAGTTCCCCTAGGCAAGTTCCTTTGTCCGTGCATCTCTCTCCACCTGAGGCTGTCTCTACAAGCAATGCAATAAAGCACTTGATTGGTTTAGTGCCCCGGGAAGCTTGGAAATCTACTTAATTAGAAAGGTGTGGGAAAAGCCTAATTGGCTCTGCCTCAGGGCTCCATGTAAGGTCTATTAATGGAAGATTTTATATCCTGTTAACCCTACAAGAGGTGAATCAATGTTGGTTTTATGTTTGTTTTTTATGGGAATATATCATGGGAGGATCCATGAAAAGGGGGGAGGGGAATAGAGAAGAATTGTACCTAGGTGAAAGTGATGGATAGCAATGAGGGGAAGGTAACACTTGTGATCTCAAGAAAAAAAGATTCTGCAGAAGAATGGATAAGAAGGAGGGGGGAAAGAGTGAAAAGGAGGGGAAAGAAAGGAAGCCTTGTTGATGGGACAGTGTTCCACTGATTAATGCTCCTATGGGTGAAGAGAGATGTTCTGGGAAGGGAGCTCTCTGTCTCCTGGGGCCAATTGCTGCCTGGAAGAGCAGGAGATGGACCCAGTGGGGAGAGTTTTTGAGACAGTTGGGGGGAAAAGGTAATAAGCGGATAGTATATATCAATGGTGGGCTGCTTAATCAGGGACATGGTGGAGGAGGGTCCCTACTGTGAAGTAATTGGTGTTATTCTGAGAACAAGATGTAATGGAAAGGGTAATCCATGGGACAAGCTCTATAAGGCAGTGACAAAAACTACTTAGAGGAGAAAGCCTAGAATGGAGACCTTGTCTGAGGATTTTGGTTTTGATTGGATGAGGAATACAGGGAATAGATGGAGATTAGATATTTATAAGGGTCGTGTATCATAAAATGTAGGTCTAGCATAAACAGAATGGAGAAAATGAGAAATCTTTTTTTAGAAAGTAGAGAAAAAATGAAATAATAAAAACCTAATGAACAGGATTGATTGAAGGGGAGGAGAAGAAAAAAGGTGGGGGGGGGGAGGAGAATTCCATAACCAGATAAAACCAAGAGAGAAAAAGGAACTAATAAGCAAAACCCCTAGGGGAAAATGGTAACAAATGAGAAGAGGGGATCAGGAACAAGGAGAAGAGAGTCAATGGAAATAGAGCCAATTTTAAAAAAGCAGAAGAAGGAAGAAATTATAACTAAAATTATTAGAGACAGAGGAAAATATGAACCCAATGCTCATAACTTTAACTGTGAATGGATTAAATAATCCAATAAAACAAAAAAGAGTAACATATTGGATAAGAATCAACAATCTGTTGCTTACACATTTTAAAAATAAAGACACACAAAATAAAATTGAGGAGATGGAAAAAATTTATTATGTAGCAAGAGAATCCAGAAAAATCAGTAGTTACAATCATGATATCTGATGAAACAAACACAAACATTTAAAAAATAAAAAAGGATAAGTAATGAATTCGACAATGAACAAGTACATTATACTGAAATGAACCACAGAAAACAGACTAATGTCAGTGATAAATCTATTTATTCCAAATGCCTCAGTGTCCAAATTCATAAAGGAAATATCTGAGCTATAAGACAACATAGTGCTTTCCTTCGTTCCAAAGAGGGCTAATGACATCATGGAGCGATGTTTTGACTTGTGAGTAAATTGGATTTAAGTAAGGCAGAGTTATAAAAAAGTTGCACTTTTTCTTCCAGAGTCATTAATGTTCAGTAGCAAGACAAAATTCAAGATGATTGGTAATGGCTTGGGATGCTGTGGATAACCTTGGAATCATCAATGTCTGACCATGCTCTAAGAACTCCACATTGCTTGCTTTGGCTCCCTTCATGGACATTGGCACACATTGTTCTTGTCTGCCCATTTTGCCAGGCAAGTCTTCACATGCTTGGGATAGACATTCTCTTAACTCACTAATGGGTTTGAGGCCTGTTAGGCCTCATCCTGGTTCAATCCATCTACTGATAAGGTTTTAACAGGGTGTGGTCACTGAACATGCTGTAGCTTCTTGGAGGCACAAGTGAGAGATGGGTGAAAGTGGACACCAGTGGTGGGTGAGTACCCCTGCAAAGGTCTTGGTAAGTCCTCACACCAGAAGTGCTAATTCTTCCTGAACACCCCATAGATAAAGCAACACAATTGTAAAAGGAGACGTAATATCACTCTCAGTCTTGGATAAATCTAACAAAAAGATAAACAAAAAAGAAAACAGGGAACAGAAAAAATTGCTAGAGAAACTAGACTTAAAATACTTATGATGTCATCTAAATGGGACTGCAAAAGAGTATACATATTTTCCAGCACCACATGAAATTTTTATAAAAACTGACCACGAACTAGAGCACGCAGATATTGCAAATAAATATAATGTCAGAAATAGTTAATACATCCTTTACAGAACTTAACTCAATAAAAATAACTGGCTTTTCTGTCCTTTGATTCTTTGCTCTACTTCACTCTAGCCAAGCTTCTTAAATCTCTTTTCACTTTTAACTGCCAGATTCTTCAATCTTCATCTACTACTTTCAGTAGCTTAAATCAAAGCCTACTCAGTCATTTACTTTTCATTAATAAGGTAAAAACTCATCAATGAGTTTAAAAAAAAAACTATAAAATCAACAGTCCTTTTTTTAATCATTTCTTAGTCTTCAAGCATTTATATGATTTTAATTGTTTTACCCCCTTGATTCTTAAAAGAATTACATGCACATGATCATAATCTCCTTCAGCTTCAGCTACTGTAAAGACATCCAATTTAACAGTCTGTTCTTCTGACAATTGTTTCTAAATACGCACATTTCAACATTTTTAAATAAAAATTCTTCTCTGCACATTTAAATCATCAAACTTCTCATATACAAAAGCACTCCCTTAATCCTTTTTAAGTTAACTCGAGCTCTGATATTTATGCTGCACTTTATTGTCTGTCCTTTTTGCAACAAAATTGCTCACAGCTTATTTGAAAATTATTTCTTAATGCAGATTCTGCATTCCTTACATGCAGATTTATTTTTTATTAAAACAAACTTTCTCCATTCTGTTCAAGTTCTAAACTTCCCTCAGGAAAGAGGTAATACCATTCTTTAGCAGTTGATATAATATTTTCCTTTCTGCAAAAGTAATTTTCCTGCCCCTTTTAGCATCAACCTACTTCATATGAAAGGGAAGTATCTAAAGGGATAGTAGATTATGCTAGCAATCAAGTAGAGTTTAAACAAAAATCAAAGAATATTCAAATGGAATCTGGAGTTCCCCTTTCTTCCTAGACAGAGCCTGTATTGTAATCTCTAGTGTGTTGGACTCTTTTGACTGAGCATTTCTATCTCCCCTTAGTCTCAAGAAAACAGCCAAGAGCTGAAGAGAAAAGGAGGGGAAAGGACTAGAGGATAAAGTTCTGCCCTAGCCAGTCCAGGAGACAGAGAAAGACAGGGTGGTCTGTGAGGTTTTCAGTTTCACCTCTTCCTGGTTGGGAGGGACATGAATGAGGACACAGATAAGCTTTGACACCTTGAGTTTCTACTTATTTGAATTTATCAAGGGCAATGAATGACTCTTTTCTTACTTCCTAAATTATCTTGATTTTTCAACTTTGTATTGGCCATTTTTATTCTGTCATTTAAAAAAAAAGATCATTTTCTTTGGCCAAGAGAACAGAAACAAAATGAGAGCAACATATTTCTATTTTCTCAGTCACCCCTTATCATCTTATGTAGCCTGAGGAGTAGTTCTGCTCCTTTCTGACCTTTCTCTTCCCCATGCATAAAACAGACAAAAAGAAAAACTAATTTCAACAAAAATAGAACTTCTAAAGATATGGACATTTTAGTCACTTTATTTGCATAATTCCAAATTGCTTTTCAAAAATAGTTGTACTGTTGCACAATTTCACCAACATTGTATTAATGTGCCTGTCTTCCCACAATCCTTCCAACCTCCATCTTTTGTTATTGTCAATTTTTTGATTGTCAGGTAAAACCTCAAGGTTGTTTTGATTCACATTTCTCCTATTATTAATAATTTTGAGAATTCTTTCATATGATTTTTAACAAATTGCATTTCTTTCTAGAATTATTCATATCTTTTAAGACTCAGTCCTTTTTTTTAAAAAAAGTACAAATACCTGCAAGGAAGGTAAACCAGTATGTGAGTTATTTTATTGGATTCTAAGGGTACAAGATTGGGAATTGGTAGGTCTGTAAGAGAAAGAAATTCTCACAGAAATTTACCTATGCAGTTGAGAGCAGAAGTGGAGATACAATGTGGGAGGAGAGACAATGCAAAGACAAGCTGTGTCTACTTTATATATACATCCTGGTTTATACTACCTTCCTGCTACCCAGATTAGGACATGAAGTTTTAGTTCTAAGAACTCATTTAGTAGGACTCATATTTTATTTCAGAGTCTAATCTCTCTGCCAGATTCTGAGTCCTTACCACAGCATCATCTTGTCCCCATCTCGGATCAATGTTCCATGTCACTTTTAAGTTTTTTTGTTGCTACTTTGGACAAGGGACTCTCAATTCAAATAAAATTTGTGGGGGTGGAGTTGAGGGATTGGGAAGAAAAAGTGATCTCTCTCCCTCTTTTCTTCCTGGATTTGGGGTATGTAAAGTTAGAATTTGAAATGAAGAGAGGTGTGTAAGGAAAAGGTAAAAATAAATTGGAGAAAACCAAACAGAATGTACCACCATCCCCAGGAGAGTTACTGTGGGCATTAAAAACTTAAGTAGACTCTATCCCAGCATTTAGTAGTTGGTGATGTCTTTGAACTTGAATTTTGGGCACTATTTTTGGAGACTTCTGAGAGAGAGAAGCTGGAAGAGTCAGATCAGTGATCTTATTTGTAATATTAGAGAGTTTTAAGATAGGGTCAAGTCACTGCTCTATCAACTTTCCTCTGTGTCCTGTGAGCTCTGGTTGCAGATGAAAGGAGTTAAAAGCTGAAGAGCGACCTTTTCTCTCAGAACTGACAGAATGTACTGGTGAGATTGCAAGGTAGCCTGAAGAAGCTTTACTTCTATCCCCTCTTCGACATTCCCCCTTAAAGAGAGCTTAGCTCAAAGCTCATGTCCTATTCAAATGAGTAGAAAATTGCTTCCCGATGCTTCACACTGTGGTAGACGACCCTATTCTCTATTACAGGCATCGGCTTCCTTTGGAATAGTTTGGTTTTTGATTGCTTACTATCATTGGGAGGGAGGATGTGATTTTTTTTTTCTTTTTCATCTTAGAACTCTGGAGAGGATTAACTAGTTAAAGCTTTAAAAGCATTTCAATGTTGAAAGGTTCTCTAGAAGATCCTTACCCCACCAAGACCAATACCTACCATGGATTAGGTCATTTTTACCTAAAGGGTGACAAAGTTGTTATGGGATTTGATTGGCCTTGACATAGCTTTCTGGTAGCCTCAGTTCATACTGAGATGACTTCCTGATCATCTGAGGGTATACACAGGCCCAAACATGTGGAGTTTAGGTCCCTCAGATTTAGTGTATATCCCAAGATCACATGAGTCACCACAACCTGTCCTGCTGACCAGATGTGTTTCCATATGGAGGTGAGGGAGAGCACGTCTACCAAAACTAAGTGCTTTTATAGTCTTGCTGATATCTTTTCTATGCTATAGCTAATTAAACCTTCTTTTGCTAATTGTTCCATGACCTATGTGTGATTTCTTTCATCTCAATATCAAAACTGAACTAACAGGATGAAGATATTAGACCCATCCTTAACACTAAATTAGAAATTTTGAAAATCAACAGAGATTAATAAAATTGAAAGCAAATAATATGAATTTCTAAATAAAACTGTGGTCTTTTTAAAAAACAAAGATTCTGATGACTTAAAAGAGGGGGTAAACCAAATTATTAGTAAAAAATATAAAAAGGGAGAATTTATACAATTGAAGATGATATAAAGGAAATACTTTTTTTGGGGGGGAGTGGCAATTGGGGTTAAGTGACTTGCCCAAGGTCTCAAAGCTAGTTTTTTTATGTTAAGCATCTGAGCCTGGATTTGAACTAAGGTTCTCCTGACTCCAGGGCCAGTGCTCTATTTACTGTGCCACCTACCTTCCCCATAAAGGAAATTCTTAGAAATTATATTTCCCAATGAGATGCTAACAAAATCAGTAACTTGGATGAAACAGATGAATCTTTACAAAAATTTTCAGATTAATAGAACAATATATAGATTATTTAAATAACTCAATTTCAGAAAAAAGAAATTGACCAATCTATAAGTGCACTCTTTCTAAAAAATCAATTTCTTTTCATATTAAGATCTGTCTTCTTTCCTTTCTATCTTCCTTCAACCCAATAGAGAAAGCAAGAAAAACAAAGTCTCCTATGACGAACATATATAGTCAAGTAAAACAAATTTGCACATTGACCATAACCATATATATATATATATATATATATATATATATATATATATATATATATATATATATATATCTCAATCTATACTCTGAGTCTATCACCTCTCTATTAGGAGTTAGGCTGTTTCATTATGAGTCTTCTAGAATTATGGTTGGTCATTGTGTTGATCAAAGTTTTAAAGCTTTCAAAGTTGACTGTCTTTATGGTATTGTTATTGTATAAATTGTTTCCCTGGTTCTGCTCACTTTGCTCTGCATCAGTTCATGCAAATTTTCCCAGGTTTCTCTGAAACCATCTCCTTCATCATTTCTAACAGCATAATAATATTGCATTACATTTATGTGCCATAATAGTTCTTATTCTTTTTTTTTTCTTTTTGGAGGGCAGTTGGGGTTAAGTAACTTGCCCAAGGTCACACAGCTAGGTTTTTGTTTGTGTGCATTAAGTGTCTGAGGCCAGATCCGAACTCAGGGCCTTCTGACTCCAGGGCTGATGCTCTACTTACTGCGCCATCTAGCCGCCCCAATAGTTCTTATTCTTATAAATTTAAATCAGTTCCCTATACATCTTAAAAATGAGGGGCGGCTAGGTGGTGCAGTGAGTAGAGCGCTGGCTCTGGAGTCAGAAGGACCTGAGTTCAGATCTGGCCTCAGATACTTAATACACACACACACACACACACACACACACACACACACACACACACACAACCTAGCTGTGTGACCTTGGGCAAGTTATTTTACCCCAATTGTCCTCCAAAAAGCAAAAAAAAAATGAGACCTTTCTTAAGGAAACTTGCTATAAATATTTTTATTTACATGCTTCTCTTCTCATTTTAACTACATTGGTTGTGTTTGTGCCAAAACTCATAAGTGAACTTTTTTTTTTTGCTTTTTTTGGGGCGGCAATTGGGTTAAGGGACTTGCCCAAAGTCACATGGCTAGTAAGTGTGTCAAGTGTCTGAGGCTGGATTTGAACTCAGGTCCTCCTGGTCCCAGGGCCAGTGCTCTATTCACTGTGCCACCTAGCTGCCCCCTTTAAGTGAACTTTCAAACAAAAATATCCAAGACCAGATGGGTTTACAAGTGAATTCTATCATTCAACGAACAATTCCAATATTATATACACTTTACTAAAAAAAAAAAAAGGGAAATATGAGATCCTACCAAGCTCTTTCAATATAAATACAGTCATGATCCCTATATTGGGAAGAAATAAATAATCCATATAATGAGAACCATAGATCAATATCCTTAATGAATATCGAAGCAGAAATAATTAACTAAAACAGTAATGAAATTATAACCATATATTTAAAAGCTTATATATTATAACCATGTTTTATTTATACCAAGAACATATAGTTAGTTTAATATAAATTTATCATCATCTTAACAAATCATGTTAAAAATAAAGACCACACAATTATGTCAATAAATGCTGAAAAAAATTGACAAATTTCAGCACCTTTTTCTATTTTAACCCTAAAAAGCATAGAAATAATAGATTTTTCCTTAATGTGATAGAGCCTCTCTAAAACCAACAGTCAATATTATATGTAATGTAGAAAGGCTGGAGGTCTTTCCAGTAAGATAAGGGGCAAAATATGTCCATTTTCAGGACTACTATTTAACTTAGTGATAGGGATGCTAACTATAACAAATAAGACAAGAAAAAGAAATAGAGGAAATATACAAAGAGGAAAAAGAATAATCTTTTTTTTTGGTAGAGCATAGTCTAGTTCATCTAGAGAACTCCAAGTCAACTAAATTCAATTTAAACAATTAATTCAACAAAATTGCACATACAAAAAAAAGCCATATAAATTCTGAGCATTCCTGCTTATTACCGATGAAACCCAACTGCAGGAGAAATTCCACTCAAAATTACTATAGAATATCTAAAAAGTTTTAGGTATATCTAACTGAATTTCATTTTAAATTATTTAACATTATTCTAAATCAAGCCTTTTCTGGCTTAGAGAGGTAAATGCCAGAACTGACATAGTACCCCAAACTCTGAGAGAGTCAATCTCCAGAGATCAATCATTACAAATGCAATGACCAGCCATGATTCTAGAGGCCTGATGATGAGGCACCTTGCCCACTTTATAAAGAGATGTGATGGATTTCAGGGACAAAATAAGACAGGAAGCAGTTTTCAGGATTGCTGAATTAGCATTTACATTTTATTTCATCTCTTAACTGTTCAAACAAACAATTCCTTTCAGGGCTGTATCTTCTGAAACTAAGGAAGCAGGCTCATCTTCTTGCTGGTGGTCATCTTATCCAATGGAGAAATTTGTCTTGCTATTATACAGAAATAATTGAGGGCCCCAGGACCTCTCATTTCTCAAACTCTCTGGATTGCTTCCAAGGTTGCATATGTCCTTCTCAGGCTCAGTGGCCAGCTATGCTCAGCAAGAAACATAAATAGAAAAAATAACTGGGGACCTAAGGCTCATACTCAAGTCACCTAGCCACATCCCTGATTTTAGCAGCCATGTGCTCATCAATGCCATGATGCCAATATGGGAGGAAGGGCATTTACTGCCCCTCATCACTCACAAGAAGTCCAGGAAGAGAAAGTCACTTGATACGTGGAAGAGTTGAAGGAAGAGAGGGTCAGAAATTGTCTTCACTTGTTAATTGAGGCAACTTCCCACCCTCCTGCCTCTATCATGGGATAGAGAGAGACTGAGAGACCTCTCAAGGTTCTCTGAATCATACCAAACCATCAATTCCTTCTAGCACTAAGTCATTTGTTTCCCTGGAAGTAGCAGGAGCACAGGCTCAGCTTTTCATGGGGTGAGCTTAGTCAGAGCAGAGCAGAGCAGAGCAGCCTGTTTTTCAACCCCCTATTCTTGTGCCACCAAAAGCTATAACTATAGAAGGACCCAGAAGGATGCCAACAAGCTTCCTCCTGGAGAGGAGACAGTACAGTATGATAGAAAGTATCAAGAGCTACTAATTCTTTTTTTTTTTTTTTTTGCTTTTTGGAGGGCAATTGGTGTTAAGTGACTTGCCCAAGGTCACACAGTTAGTTTTTGTGTTATGTGTCTGAGGCCGGATTTGAACTCAGGTCCTCCTGACTCCAGGGCCGGTGCTCTCTTCACTGTTCCACTTAGCTGCCCCTGAGAGCTACTAATTCTGATACCAATTGCACCATTCCTGGCATAGTAGATAGAGTTGCTAGATTTATTGGAGAGACCTGAGTCCCTCCTCTCAAAGACCTCACTGTCTAACAAAGGAGACAACATCTAAACAACTGTGTTCAAATAATCTATATATCAGATAAATTAGAAATAATCAGTAGAGTGAAGGTACTACAATTAAGGGGAATTGGGAAAAGTTTCCTGTGGAAGGTGAGAGTTTAGCTGGGATTTGAAGGAAGCCAAGGAGGTGGAGATGAGGTAGGAAAGCTTTCCAAGAATGGAGTATAGCCAGTGATGAATCTGCCTCAGGTGGAAAAAGGGTATGTCAGTCTCTTTTGTTTATATGGATGGAGAGGACAATAATTACTCACCTCCTAACTACAGATAATCATATAGAGTTGGATTTCCAGAACCTTTAGGGAAAGGCTAGGCCCAGAAAGAGACTCAGTTTTAAACCAGCTTTCAGATTCCTGGAGGAAGGTGTGACCTAGAGGAGAAATTCACAGAAATAGCAATATTCTCAGACTTCCCTCTGGTCAGCATTTAATGGTCAGGAAAAAAGTAACATTTGCTCCATTTCCACACCAAGGGGGCAAAGACTACATTTTAAAATCTGTCATTGTTCAAAGAGAGTTGAATATAAAAAGTCACCTACTGGGAGCATTTCACTATGGCCTATACTTTCCCCAGGTAGTAAAATGAATGTTTACGTTCTTATCTCATCTCTAGGCAGAAATTGGGAATGCACCAAAGGATGATTTGCAGAATTGATTTGACCTTGCAGTGAGGGCTCATCTCTTGAGAAAGCGGAGAGACTTCCTCATCTACACTGGGGTCATCTTGTTCTCATTCTTTGCTTGCAGACGAGTTTAAAGTGGTACAGACGATTATAGAAATATTTATTTTGAAATGCTCCTCCAAACATCTCTGGCTTGTCTCAGAAGGCAATTCCTCAGACTGCTGTCCAAGGTCAGGGCCCTTATATCAGTCATCCATTTACTGTGTGCCTTTCTTGAGTGTAGCAATAATAGTCACTTGTCTAGAATCAAATGATATCCCTTTTAATTGTAGGTGGCTTTTCTTCCTCAATTTTTGCTAATCCTCCTCTGAGATTTCCATCTTCCTTGGAAGATTTTTGAATGTGTTTCCTTTTACCTAGAATACTCTCTGGAAAGTCACAATAGTCTAAACCTTGGTTTCTCAGTCTTCTTACCCAGAAAGTGCTGCCACAGATATGAGAGAGACTGAAGCAGATGCTATCCTGGAGATTACCAGTTGGTGATGTGTTTGGAACTTATATTTTTAGCACTGTTTTTGAAGCTCTTGGGAGAGAGAAGCTTGAGGTTAGAAGGAATGGTCATTCTGGTTATCCACTCCATATGGATATGTCCAGATGCCCACAGGTCCATCCAGATTGGCTCCTAAGCCTTGAGTGTTGGCTCTTTTGACCCTTTCACTTAAGTCTAAAGAGTGTTAGCTATAGAGCACTAGAATTAAAATCTGGGGAAGAGGTAACTTAACTTTGCCTGATCCCTATTTGGTATAAGCATGATTTTGGGAAGAGGGTTGGATCTCTGTAGAGCAAGGGCTGGAAAGGCAGTCATTGACTCCATTTGAGAGTCCCAAGTGCAATGGAGGCATATTGAAATCATACCCCCCATTCAAGCATGAAATTTCTGTAAACAGGGCACTAATAAACACAAAGAGAATGATGGCGTGTATATGTGTTGGTAATCATTTAATATCAATTTAATAACCTGCATAAGGGCCAGAGCCTGAACTAACCAACCAGAAGGAGAGCCTGGACCTAACAGCTTCTTTGCTCTCTGAGTAAGCTCAGAGAATACCTTTTCCTATGTCAACAAAGCCAGAGGGGGCTGACTTTATGGCCATTAAGGATGAGAGCCTTAACCCTGAGACACTACTTTGAGTAATGGGACTTTTTCTTATCTTGATATTTTTGGGACATATACTATGTTATGGCGTGTGAATGGTAAAGAAAACTCAGATATCCTGGGTCATAATTTCAATTGACACTTTGTCAACTCTCTTATTTTATTGTATTTACCACCTATTCAATTAAGAAAATTCTTTTCTCATACCATGATTAAACATATGTGGAGAGCATAAGTTTGAGCAACAAAGCCACCCCGAATTGGGATAGTTATAAATGTATTTAAGCTTTCTCATTCTTTTGTTCAGGCAGTCAGATTTTATCTGATTCCATATATGTATGTATTCAGCTAGCTTTAAGGAAATAAAGAATATGAAATTACATATCAT
The DNA here is from genome assembly GCA_011680675.1 of Gymnobelideus leadbeateri. Lineage (NCBI taxonomy): Eukaryota > Metazoa > Chordata > Mammalia > Diprotodontia > Petauridae > Gymnobelideus > Gymnobelideus leadbeateri. The sequence goes on along the minus strand of WOXC01009566.1, from coordinate 7,749 downwards.
CTAGCCTATTTTCCTCCTTTAACCAAACTTTCAGGTCAAAAGTGTATATGCACATATATACCTGTCACATCTCAGGTTTTTAAAAGTGCCCCTGAGGGATTAGGGGTCTTTTCTTAAGTGGTGTTATATAAAACTCCCATTCTGGGTGTGTTCTTCCCACTCTTAATTGTTAGTGACTAGGGTCTCCATTCTATTTAACCAATTAACATAAATTAACTTTTACAAAAGAATATTATTTTTAGAGATACAGCAAGAACAAAAGTTCAGTATCTCTGGGGCATACTCTCCCCTATGCCACTGTCCAAGGAGAGTAGGCTCAGACATAGTATAGCTTTTACATAGCATTGATGCCACCAAATTCATGCACGGATATGGCATCACCTCTACATAAATCCTTTTCTCAGTAAGCAGTAAGCAGTGGGTTGGACCTGAAGATCACTCCTTGCTCCTTAGGGCATTAATGCTTGTGCTAACTGCACATCCTGGCATGGATTATAACTCCTAGATTTCTTGAATCCCAGATTTCCAGACTCCCAGTTTCCTGGAGACTCACTCTCCTGACTTTTTGGAACTCACAAGGTTGGAACCTCCAGATCTATTTCACCTAAAGCTAGTGAACACACAGTGAATCCAACAGTAACTTAAAGGACTAAACAGTGAATCAAAGGACTAAAGCCCATTTTCACAGGTCACAGGGACCAAGACCTGTCCTTTTATAATATTATCTCCTGCTGGGCACGGTCAGCAAAAGAGTCAAAAACCAAGAGAAGAGATTCAAAGAAGGGAAGTTGACAAATAAATAAAATTGAGTTTACCAGAACCAGTTACAGAGTAGCTATATGTGCTCCAAAGTTTCTTCAAGACAAATCTGTTACATAGCCACCACAATTTTCTGGGGAGCAGCACCCCAGCCTTCCATGAGGGGAGTAGTGCATCAGTGGCACTCTGTGTATGTCCTAGGCCCCATTACTATTACACACATGTACACGTGCACATGCGCACACACATTTTTGTATATATATGTATGTACGTATGTATATGCATATACTCTGGTACAGTGAGCTGGCAACACAGGAGAAAGTACTGAACCTGGAGTCAGAAAGACCTAAGTTTGAATCCTGCCATGCTGTGTGACCCTCAGCAAGTTAATTAATGTCTGGTTGTCTTGGTTTTCTCATCCATAAAATAGGAATAATAACTAGCACCTACTTCACCTACTTCATGGAAAATGCTTAGCACACCTTAAAACACTATATAAATTCTGGCTTTTGTGATAGGATACATAGATATCTATACTCCTAGATCTTTTGTCTTGAGGCAGCAGTAAACCACCAAGATTGGGAAAGAGGGATCTGTGCTACCTGTGGAGTCCCTACTCACTGAACCACCTACTAGAACCAAAATATTCATTAAATTAATTAAACATGATTTGCAGGTGATGGAAGGCTTTATCTTGAGTTGAAGTACTAACATCCAAACCTGTTCCCATCTGCTACCACCTTCCCCTCTGTGTTACTGGTGGGACACACCTTAAAGGGGAATATACCACACAAATGCTACAAGGGAAAACAATTTTCCATGCATTCTTTCCATGTGGGGGTCTTCCTGATCAACGTCGCACATGGGGACCTCATCCTTGGGAATTCATTTTGGAAAGGTTATTATTTTTCTTATTGCTTTATCTCCCGTTATTGGAATTTATGTTTTTATTATCTTTTGAAAGATTATTTTAATCCTCTCTTGTGATTTGTGTGGTGGGTAACCAGAATGACTGCTCATTCCAGCTTTTGGCCTCTTCTCCCAGAAGACTTCAAAACAGATTCCCAGAAATCTGAGTTTCAAACACATCAACTAGGGAACTCTGGGATAGCATCTGCTTGAGTGTCTGATCCTCACAGCAGTGCTATCTTGGCAAGGAGTCTGGGAAAGCAGGGCTACACTATAATTCTTTTTTCTCTGCCTGCCATACTTCCTGGAGGTATGGTAGATCCTAAGCTGTGTCAGCAGTGACTCACTCTCCCTATTACACCTATGATTTAATGAATAGGTTGCCTTCTGAAGCATTTCCTTTTTTTGATGATATAAAATCCTGAAGACTAGTTAAGGTATAAAGGGGTAGAAATCTGTATCCATGATGGAAGTATCTGTACAGATGAAGTGATCTGTTTGATGCAGGGATACTCTCCCCACCAGGCACCAGAGGATGACTAATGAAAACTACCAAGTGGTACAGGACTCCTTTCCCTAAGACCCCCACTGAAGGTCTGCTGGTACAATTTCATATTTGGAGAATGGAATAGGAGCCCTCCTCTCAGTGGTCTATGCTTGCCTCTGTCCACTCAGATTCCCACTGCCCAGCAATGATACTCTATGCATGACTGGTAGTGGTGAACCAAAGACAAATGGAGAGATTTACATGTGTGTAGGCTACTAGACTTTGAACAGTGGACTAATACGCTAAGTATGAGTTCAAGAAGTCCTGGACAGTATTCTACATAGTCCATGGTTTCCATTCTTGGATTTATGGAAATAATTCTATCATATTCCAGTGGCTAAGGAATACAAAGAAAAGAAAGCTTTCATGTGCTCAGATGGATTTTCCTAATTCTCAAATATACCATAAAACATCTAGTGGGACAGCTAGATGGCATGATTAATAGAGTGGTGGGCCTGGAGTTAGGAATACTTGAGTTCAAATCCAGCCTTGGCCATCTACTAGCTATGTGACCCTGGACAAGTCACCTAACCTCTATTTATCTCAGTTTCCTTAACTGTAAAATGGGAATATAATAGTACCTACCTCCCAAGGTTGTTGTAAGGAACAAATGAGATAATAATTGTTAAGCATTTAGCACAATTTGTCATATGGTAAGCACTATATAAATGTTAGCTAACATCATCATCATCCTCATCATCACCATCATCATCATCATCATCATCATCATCATCATCATCATCATCATCATCATCTCAGGGGTAATTGCCAGTTTCTAATAGTTGATGGAAAAGTAGCCTGTAAGATAAATTATATGGAAGTGTTGATGTGGTCAGTTGTGGTCAGTCATACAATACAGCTTCATTGTATTTGGAAAGACCCTGGAAGATGAGGAGAGATTGATGAAAAGTGTTGGACTGGTTGAAGAAAACCAGTCTACCGCTATTAATTAATAAGTACTCTGTCATTGAAAAGTTCAAAGCTATATGTATGGAGCAAAATTCCAAGTATGGACTTTGCATAACCTGTGATAAATTAGATATTGTGTACCAACATTAGCCAGCTACATAGTCAGCATTCAGTATTATCAAGGGAATTACGCATTGGATGGAGATGCTCTGCTGTGAAGTCCAAATGACAACTAAACTAAAGTGTCATTGAAATAAAGTTATATGTTATTCCTAGAGATCTGGGCAACAATCCAGTGGAAATGTGGGTTAGAGCTGGGATTTCCACCACATGGCATGTCAGTAGTGTATACAGACCTAGTTTCATTGAACTGACATTGTCTCAGTTGTCTGTAGATGACTGGAAACAGGAGCATATGGCTGACAAAGTACTAACAGAAGTGATACAAGCCAAGAAACGATGTAATGATGCGAAAGGACTCAAGTTAAAACTACACTAAAATCCCATATTTTACAGGAAGCTTTTCCCAACTCCTCTTAATTCTAGAGCCCTTTCTATTATTTATCCTATATAGAATTTCCTTTGTATATATTTGTTTGCATGTTGTTTCCCTCATTAGATTATAAGCTCATTGAGGGCAAGGACTGTCTTTTGACTCTATATCCCAAACATTTAGTATGGTGTCCAACACATAGTAGGTACTTAATAAATATTTATTGTTTGATTAATTGAACTTCCATTCATAAGAAAGAAGCTTTTAGTTGTGACTGGAGAAAGCTAGAGCTATGCAAGGAGATTATGTGATGAACTGGGACTGATCCAATTCATAGTACCAGAAAGTAATTGATACCCAGAGCATGTTGCTCTATCACCATATAGGTACCACTTAGATGAAGAGAGGACCCTAGGTCCTATAAGGAATCAATTTCACTGGTCCAAAATGGCAGAAAACTATCCCTAAGATATGGGGAACTTGTACACGATGTGTATAGGTTAATGTGAAGTCAACTCATGCTGCATATTTGGAGAATATAAGCAACAGCAAACCTTTGGAACTTGGGTGCATTGACATTTTGGAAGGATAGTAAGGACAGAAGACATATTTTAGTGGTAACTGATCATTCCACCAGGTATATACAAGTTTGCCCAAAGAATTCTCTGGAATCAGAAAGCAGTCGTGATTGCTAAAATATTATGGGAGAAGCATTTCTTAATGTATGGATTTCCTGCCAGATTCTATTCTGACCAAGGCAGAGACTTTGAAAGCAAGTTACTTAAAGAAATGTTAGCTTTGGCAAGTGTCAAGAAGTCTTGAACTATAGCAGACCATCCCTAAGGAGATTCACAGCCTGAGCATTTCAACCACATGCTGCTGAACATGGATCCTTGAAACCAGAACAAAAATATTAGTGTAGTTAATATATGGCATCTCTAATACATGCATGTAACTCCATGGGGAATAATGCCACCGGCTAGATACCATCCTTGTTTATGTTTGGGCAAGAGTTACATTGGAGCTTTTAAAGATAGAGATGATGCCTATACAGCCAGTACATCTCTTGGCTGATAGAGAGATGATGAAAGAAACCCACGGATAAATCATGACATTAGCTCAGAAGCCCTGTATTAGAAATAAACAGTATGGTGTCTAAGTGCAATGTGAAGGCAGAGTTCTGTTAAGAAACTCTAGTGTATAAGGGACACACAAGTTAGAAGATAGATTGAAAACTAATCTGTACAGTGTCATTGAGTGACTAGACAATTTGCCTGTTTACAGTATAGCCCCAGAAAGCAGAGAGGCCCTATCAAAATAATTCACTACAATCATATGATTCCCAAAAAGAGAGTTAGCTGGGTTCTCTGACAAGTAAAGAGAGAAGTGATAGCCATGTGAATTCTGAGCAAAAGAGACTGTCCACAGATTGTGCAACCACATATTAGCCCTGAAAAGAATGTTCCCAGTGAAGGAGAATTTGTGTACCATTACCTGATGACCTTGCTATAAAGAGGAATTCCAGTTCACATAGGATGAGAAGACGGAAACCAGAGGCAACTCCTTTCTTGCCTAGAATGTCACCTATACTGACTGTCATGGCAAAGAGACCATACACAGCGAATGGAGATACCAGGGACCAGTTTGACCCTTATACACATTCAGCTTTAGGGAAGTAATCATATAGTGATGGTGATGATAAATCCATGCCATCAACCACTTCACATCTAAGGGTGTAGAGGTTAGCAGGTCACAGAACAGCTCGAGCCATTTGATTTGTGATCAGATTAATTGATGATGTTATAGGTGAGTTAAAAGTAGTTACACCTAGAGGTATCTGGCAATGTTAAAGATTGCTTATCAGGAGTTGAGGAGGGGGCTTCCCTCTGCCCCTGCTAAATCCTGGTCTTGAGTAATTAATGTCGGCATAGATATAAATTTGGGGAGAGGTTTGCATCTCTGTAGAGGGATGGGTGACACATTTTTGTTTTAGCCAAGTTAAGATACAAAGAACAGACAGTTGGGCAAGGAGGGCAGGAAGAACAGATGTTGATTCCATTTGGAAATCTGAAACATGATGGAAGCGTATTGGAATCATACCCATCTAGGCAAGTACAAGCTCCCATAAATAGGAAAGTCTATAAGCAGGGAGAGAATATATATGTATATGTACATATATGTATATATGTATGTGTATGTATATATACTATATATATATATATATATATATATTTATATGTCTGTGTATATATACATTTCTGTCTTTCTGTCTCTCTTCCTGGAGATAAAGTGAGGCAAGACCAAGAAAGAGGGATCTGTGTTATTGTGGGGGGTATCTACTTATTAAATTTCCTGCTACAAGGAAACATTCCTTAAATTTCTTACATGCCTTTCAGCTGGGGAGGGGTGCTACTGGGAGGAGGCTCATTTAGAGTAGGAACTCTGGCATTTAACATTGCTTCTGTCTTTCACCTCGCCCTCATTACATGTTTAGGGTGCAATTCCCCTTAAAGAGACCCCCCTCTTATTGCAGGGAGAAATAATCTCACTGTATATTCCTTACATGGGAACCTTATTCAATATTATAACAGGAAAAGTAAGCAAAACACTGTCACTCTGTTATCCAAAGTGTGGCGTTAGAATTATTTTATGATCAGGTTTATTCCTAAGATGCCTCCATGGAATCTTCAATAAAATTATTTGGTATTTAGATTGGTGAATGACATCATCATGAGAAATTACAAGAGGTTTGCCTTCAGAATGTGAAAACTGCCAAAAGCTCTGTAAGCTTAACTTAGTTAAAATCTCAAACCAAGATGTCATCCTAAAAATGGTCTTTCCAAATCTGACAAGGATAATAATTCACATTTCTATATGTCTTTCTAGTTTGCTGTACTTTCCTTACCAGTGGACTCAGGGTTTCATTGAATTGGCTAAAGGACTTGTACTAGCTAATATGAGAAAGTTATACTATGTAAAATCATAGAATCACAAAATACTATATTTGGAAGGATTTCTACTATGCATTTATATGACGAACAACTTATATAGCAAGAAGAAAAATTGTAACATTTCCCATCAGAAACAAATTACTCTACTGAAGGTAATGGTGAGGCAATGTGTACTATCAATGAGAGGTAGTGTTACAGGCTAGATTTTGAGTCAGAAAGGCTTGGTTTCCATTTCTGATTCAGACATTTACTAGATATTTATCCTTAACAAGTCACTTAATTTTTAGTGTTCTAGGTAACTCTTTGAAACTCTTAAGTTGCCGGGAAGGTGCCAAACTAGATTGAGATAGAGAGTTTATTCAGACAGGAATTTCCCTGTACCAGGTAAGAAATCACCAAGCCAGGTTCTATTCCTATGTTACTGGTGAAACTAATGTTCAAGGTCTCTGGGTTAATAAGTCTCAAAGTCTGTGTCAGACTCTAGGTCCACAAAATCATAATTGCTCATGGGCAGGCCGAGACAATATAATAAAAATGAGAATTCTACCTTAATCTACTTATTTGATGCCATGCTAATCAAACTATCAAAAAATTATAGAACTAGAAAAAAATAATAACAAAACTCATCTAGAAGAACCAAAGCCCAAGGATATCAAAGAAATCAACAAAAAAAAATGAAAGAAGATGGTCTAGCTGTACCAGATCTCAAACTGTGTTATAGAAGTGGTAATTATAAAAACAATCTGGTACAGGTTAAAAAGGTGAATCAGTGTAATAGATTACGTACAAATTATGTTATAGTAAATGACCATAGTAATCTAGTATATAAGAAATTCAAGGATCCAAGCTTTTGGGACAAAAACTCATAATTTGACAAAAACTGCTGGGAAAACCAGAAAACAGGATGGCAGAAACTAGGTATAGACCAATATCTCAAACCACATACCAAGGTAAGGTCAAAATAGCTACAAGATTTACACATAAAGGGTGATACCATAAGCAAATTAAGGTGAGAGAGTTTGTAAGATTTATGGATAGCAGAAGAATTTAGGACCCATTAAGATATAGAAGACATTACAAAATGTAAAATAGATAATTTTGATTGCATAAAATTAAAAAGTTTTTGCACAAACAAAACCAAGACAACCAAAATTATAAGGGAAGCAGAAAAATGAGGGATG